>PVIU01011511.1:0-64440 GCA_004026605.1 Ondatra zibethicus
TGTGTGTGTGTGTGTGTGTGTGTATGTGTGTGTGTGAACTCCACATGTGCCATGGTGTATATGTGGAGGTCAGAGGACAGGTTTTGGGGTTCCATTCTCTCCTTCCACAGTGTGCTCCAGAGATTGAACTCAGGTCACCACACTTGTGCAGCACACGCCTTACCAACTGAGCCATGCCATTGACCACTTCCTCTCCTTTCTCACCTGGCTTTAATAAGAAGCTGAGTTCTAACAAGGAGCTGTTAATGAAGTCTTCAATGATCCTGAAGCAATTAATCACACTGTGACTGCTGGAAAAAAAAAATGCTTTAAGGTAATGAAGAGCTGTCCAACCTTGCAGTGCTGTGGGTCCCAGTTACACGCTCAGCTCAGTGGTGCTTATTTCTACACAGTTGGCCATGATGCCCACAAGGACACTCTTGCTCTCAGTGGCAATGTAGGAATGTACAATTGACCAGCCTTTCTGAAATTATGGGCTGGGGTGCAGTACATTGGTAAAGTACGTGTTTTGCATGCACAAGGGCCCAGATAAGATCCTTGAAACCACAGAAGGAAAATACATAGTTGGTATTACAGTCAGTCAGCCTTCTTTCTTCCAGTATCCCATAGAACCTGACGTGTGCTGTTCAGTCTGTTTTTATTGGGTGGGAGAATGTCATCTTGTCAAAAGATAGGGACATCTGGAAAGAGGGAACCTCGAAAGACAAAATTCTTCCATCACTGGCCTGAAGGTAAAAGTCTGTGGGGCATTTTCTTGATTAGTGTTTGATGTGTAAAAAGGCCCTGCCCACTGTGGGTGATGTCACTCCTAGAGAGGTGGTCCTGGGTTATCTATAAAAGAACTGGAGCAGGCAAGTAAGCAGCATTCTTCTGTGGTTCTGCTTCAGTTCCTAACTCAGGTTACTGTCCTGATCTCCCTCAACGATGAATTGTGACTGGGACACTAAAGTCAAATAAACCCTTTCCCCTGCAAGTTGTTGGTTTGTTTCACAGCCATAGGAAACAATCAGGACATGGAATGGTACTGAAGAGTGCATTACTGCTCTGCTGTTCATGACCGTGCTGTATTCTGGAGGATTGTGGAAGTGTTTGGAACTTTGGTCTGGCAAATGCATGAGGTACTCAAAGCCCAATGGGCTGTTCTGTGGGAACACGAAAATAAAAGTCTGAGTAGCGCAAATGGCAGGAGCTTAACTTGAAGCTTCAGAGGGAAGCAAAGACCTTATCAGGACCATTGGTATGATTTATTTAAATGAAGACTCTGTGGGTTCTGGTTATTTGGAGTTGAAGAGTTAAGTATGATGAACAAGAGACCAGAACCACCAAAGTGAAACTTGGCTTTGCTGAGGCAATTTGAACTGGTTGGCTGGGGCTGAGAACTTAGTTGTGATTAATAAGAGATGGACATCACGGACATGAGATCTTCTGAGGACTGTTTCCTCAGAGACAGCGCACAGAAGCTGTGGTCCACAGGGGTCAGAGCTGCACCCCAAGTTGGCAGCTGAGCTCGGCAATGTG
Organism: Ondatra zibethicus; assembly: GCA_004026605.1. Classification (NCBI taxonomy): domain Eukaryota; kingdom Metazoa; phylum Chordata; class Mammalia; order Rodentia; family Cricetidae; genus Ondatra; species Ondatra zibethicus. The sequence continues at coordinate 1,519 of PVIU01011511.1, forward strand.
CAGTACTGGTTTTTACAGCAGGGAGGCTGCAGAACTGAAGGGGTCATGGAGGCTTGATAATGTGAGGGGCCAGGAGAGGCCACTGGTGAAGGTGCAGACTCAGTTGCTGTGGAGACCCCAGGCAGCATATCGGAGATGCCAGGACAGTGGGACAAAAACCAAGGACAGGAGTCGTGACCCAGCCACAGAGGAAGCAAGCTGTGACTGCCTCGCCGAATAAGGTACCAAGCCATGTGGCTAACATAGACAAGAATAATGGGCTAAAATAAGTTATAAGTTTATAAGAAATCTGAGCTACTGGGCCAATCGGATTATAATTAATGTAGACCTCTGTGTGATTTCTTTGGGACTTAACAACTGCAAGAACCAGGCAGAACAACCGGGTGGGACAGAAACCTCAGTCAACAGAAAGAATGTGCCCATGTGGACAACTGCATCCACATAAATCCCGAGAGAGCTTGGGAAATAATTCTAGACCAAAAAAAAAAAAAAAAGAGTAAAGCATGGCTTATTGAGAGCAATACTTTCTCTGGTGGGCTCTGCTTGCTAGAGGCAAGCATTCTCATTTAAGAGAGGCTTCCTGACTCAGCTTTAGCTGCAAAACCTTGCAGCTCTTTCAAAGAGGCCCTGCCACGAAACACTTAAATAGTGTTGATGAAAAGTTGACTGCATGCTTTTTGGTGGTGGCAGGGACCTTGAAACACCGTAGAGTTGAGGCAATAAACGTGGCTCCAGCCGGTACCTTCCACCATAAGGCTAGAATCTCAGAAAGCTAAAGAATGGGCTGGATCCAGTCATCAAAGCCACGGCTATAATCCTAGTCATATTGCTTAGCAAATTAAAGACTCATGTGGTCAGAAAAAGAGAGAAATATACAGTAAAGATAGATTCAAAGATAAAGAAAACCTCTAAATGGTTTACTGTGTGCTTAAAAATATATGTAGGCTTGGGAGAAAATAAAAGCATAAAGTCCTTAAAAGAAAAAAGAAAAAAAGAGAGTAGTTGGGTGTGGTGGCACATACCTTTAATCCCAACACTTGGGAAGCAGAGGCAGGCAGATCTCTGTGAGTTCAAGGACAATCTGATCTACAGAGTAAATTTCAGGACAAAGATACACAGAAAAACTCTCTCTCAAAAAACCAAAAATTAAGAATAAAATAAAAGAAATAGAGTTTAAAATAAAGCCAGGTAAAGATGGAAAATAGAGAGTCTAGATACTGTACATTATTGTTTTGTCTTTGAATTTCATAACTGCTGAGGAAGGAGCAACATCTGCTAAAAGACATTTGATTATAAATGCTGTTGAATTAATCCAAGAAAGGTATTTTGAAAATACCTTGACTTCAAAATTGAAGTCAAAAGGTATGTTACTTTGGAGAAGAGGTTTTGCTTTTGTTTCCACAGGAAATGAGAGGCTGTGGTTTCATTCTGAGTTAAGAAAAATCAGGTTTGATCAAGGAAGACCCCCTGAGAAATCTCTGATAGGAGCAGATGGCCCAGATGTCTGAGTTCTACATCCAAAACAGATTCAAAACTGCTGCCTGAGATGATCAAGCCTCACAGGATACTCCAGTCACAACTTGATCATAATTCTAAATTTTCTTTAGGTTCCCATAAGATTATCAGTACCCCAATTCAGCAGGAAGTAGCCTGAAAAACTATGCCCACATTCCCCAAAAATGGATTATGGATGTTTGCCTTTGTTTAGAATGTTGGTTACAAGTTGTTATGGATAATGGTCAGTAGAAAAGCTAAACAAAGGAGATTCAATTCAGAGTTCTTGTTAAAATGAGGGGGTGGGGAAGTGCTATGAAACAATGGTTTGTACCCTGTCAATTGTATTTTAATAAAACACTGATTGGCCAGTAACCAATCAGTGTTGGGCAGGAAGTAGAGCCGTGACGATGAGAATGGGAGAATTCTGGGAATAGGAAAGCTCTCCAACATGACCCAGCCGCAGAGGAAGCAAGACATGACTGCCTCGCTGAATAAGGTACCAAGCCATGTGGCTAGCATAGACAAGAATAATGGGCTTTGTGTAGTGGAACTGGTTGGAGCCTGTGAGACAAGCTGCATGAACTGTAGATGCCAGAGCTGGAGAAGAGGAGCTGCTGAAGTCTCTAGAGTCCAGAAGAACAAGAGTGCATCCCAGACACTGGACACAAGTCCAGAAGAGCAGGAGTGAGTCCGAGACACTGGACACGGATGTACTCCAGAGTCCAGAAGAACAGGAGTGAGTCCCAGACACTGGACACTGATGTACTCCAGAGTCCAGAAGAACAGGAGTGAGTCCCAGACACGGGACACTGACGTACTCCAGAGTCCAGAAGAACAGGAGTGAGTCCCAGACACTGGACATGAGCCCAGAAGAGCAGGAGTGAGTCCCAGACACGGGACACTGATGTACTCCAGAGTCCAGAAGAGCAGGAGTGAGTCCCAGACACTGGACATGAGCCCAGAAGAGCAGGAGTGAGTCCCAGACACGGGACACTGATGTACTCCAGAGTCCAGAAGAGCAGGAGTGAGTCCCAGACACTGGACATGATGTACTTTAGAGTCCAGAAGAACAGGAGTGAGTCCCAGACACTGGACACGAGTCCAGAAGAGCAGGAGTGAGTCCCAGACACTGGACACTGACGTGCTCCAGAGTCCAGAAGAACAGGAGTGAGTCCCAGACACTGGACACGAGTCCAGAAGAGCAGGAGTGAGTTAGACACTGGACATGAGCCCAGAAGAGCAGGAGTGAGTCCCAGACACTGGACACTGACGTGCTCCAGAGTCCAGAAGAACAGGAGTGAGTCCCAGACACTGGACACGAGTCCAGAAGAGCAGGAGTGAGTTAGACACTGGACACTGTAGTGTTTCCCCCCCTTTCGTTGTTGGTCTTTGGTGTTGCTTTGATCTGATTATGATTGTGCCCTAGTTCTTTCATCTTGGAATTAGAAAATATGTGATTTATTTTGGATTTTATATGAACCCATAGTTAGTTATGAGACTTTGACCTTTTAAAGTGTTTGAATTTAAATTTTTTTAAAGATTTCTTTATATTATGTATACAGTACTCTGCCTGAAGTGTGCCTGCAAGCCAAAAGGGGGCATCAGATCTTATTATAAATAGTTGTGTGTCACCATATGGTTGTTGCGAATTGAACTCAGGACCTCTGGAAGAGCATCCAGTGCTCTTAACCACTGAGGCATCTCTCCAGACCTTGAATTGAAATATTTAAGAAATTATGTATATGCACATTTTGTCTGCATGTATGTCTATGCACCACTTATGTGCCTGGTACCTAGGGAGACTGGAAGAGGGCGTCAGGTCTTCTGGAACTGGAGTTAGAGACTGTTGGGAGTTGCCATGTGGGTGCTAGAAATCAAACCTGGGTTTTCTGAGAAAGTAGCAGTGCTCTTGGCCACTGAACCATCGCTTTAAATTAGCTTTGAATTTTTGAAAGACTATGGACTTTAAAAGTAATACTTTATTTTATACTGTGATATTAACATGAGATCATGGGGCTAAACAAGAAAAGAAAAGTTATAGTTTAATAGAGATGTATTTCTGTGTCAAGTCGATAAGGGATCAATTTTGCTGGATAGTTATTTCTCAACCTGACACAAACTAGGAACAGCTGGGGAAAGGGAACCTCAATTGACCAATGTTTCCATCAGATACCCTGATAGGCAACTTTTTGAGGGCATTTTTTTAATTAATGATCAGCATGAAAACCACCCTTGAGTAGGTGGACTTGGGTTGTACAAAAAAGCAAGCTGAGTGAGTCACGGAGAATAAGCCAGCAGGTGGCACTCCTCTGCCAGTCTGCTCCGGTTCCTGCCTGGAGATTCCTGCCTTTAGCTCCTGCCCGGACCTGCCCTTCCTGATAGACTATAAGCAGTCAGTGAAATAAATCGTAGCCTCCCTAAGTTGTTTTTTGTCAGTGACTTTTGTTCATTTGTTTTGCATTGATAGGAAGAAAATTAGGATAAGGAGAGGCCTGAAAGCACCCTTGCTGTAATAACCCAGCAATCACATGGAGGAAACAAACAAATACCAAAAAACATGGAGGCCTGGTTAATGACAAAAATATGTTCCATTCTCTTAAATTATTCTGGAGAGGTTTGACAATTAAAGTAACAATAGAGTACCAGATGAAAAGGCACACTTTTTCTGAATGTGTTGCAACTCAGGTGGTAAGAACAGTCCTATGTACCATTTTAATGAAGAAGGGGAGCTTGTACCTCAAGGAAGGATGAATCATGAGAAGAAACTAGGAAACCTTGTGGTATTGGCGAAAGAAGAAGGTTTTGGAGGGTTTTGCTGCTGCTGTTGTTGTTTGTTTTATTTTGCTGGGAATTAAACCAAGGACCTTGCTCAAGACTCTGACTTAGAGAGATGTCCTCAAACCTTAAATGTTTTTATTTTGATGCGGTTGGCTTGTGCAGGCTGAATTGTGAGCTGACTCTTTCTGATCATGTGTCTCTCCCTTCTCCTGGTCCATGAGTGCCCTCCCTTGAGAGAAAACTCCTCAAGGGGAAAATCTGCCTTGCTCTTAGGCAGAGAAATGGAAGGCAGAGATCTCTTCTGTTTCTCTTGGTTAAAAGTTGTATGCATGTTTGTGTGGCGGATCCTGGTCTGTTTAAGATAAACATGCCCCAAGAGAAGGAAAGTCATACGAAACTCGCCTGGATCCCCACATCCAGAGGCTACGACCGCATGAACTGAGACTGGCTCGGATCTGCTGAAGCACAGCTACCCCACAGGTGCCTGGCTATGTGCCTGGAGGGCTTGCTGTTGTTTATGATTCAGAATTGCTGTAGTAATGGCAGAGTCACCATCTGTGAGGTGCGGGAGGTGTGCTTCCTGATTTGCAGAGGCATTACAAGAATCAGAGATATTTAACCAACGTCTCAGATTTCAACACTCAAAGAATGCAGTTGTGGTCACGTTCACACGGAAGGCTGGTTTACCACGGTTCCTTCACAGCAGAGGAAAACACCTTCCCAGAAGAGGATCCTGAGCAGTGTTGACTGAACCTCTGCTAGACGAGCACGTTGTGTTTGGTTCAGCTCCCTTGAATGTATTCAGGCTGATCATGGGTGAAAACACAATAGAGTTGCTGTGGGTGAGCAGAAGACGAGTTGAGTTTCACTATATGAGACAACACAAGCATTTATTTAAGGAACGAGTGAACTAAGGTGTTGCCGATGGTACTTGGTCAGAATAAATAGTCACAGCTTGGTGATATGTGTGTGTGTGTGTGTGTGTGTGTGAGAGAGAGAGAGAGAGAGAGAGAGAGAGAGAGAGAGAGAGAGAGAGAGAGAGAGAGACCTGTAGAAAGTTATACACTGAGCCAGATGCAGTACTACAGCAATGGTTTTGATAAAGGGGAGGGGACAGAAGGTGTTCTCTGTCTCCTCTGTGCCCAGGAGTGAACTAAAAAGTCTGCTCAGTCCCCAGGGAGTCACAGTTTGGTGAAGTAGCTCATTTGCTTTGGTAATGCTTTTAGAATGGCAGGTTTAAGAGATGATCCTCTGACAGCCACAATAAATTCCCCTGTTCTCATTCAGTTCTTAGAGTTTATGGCTTGTCTGGGCCACAGAGCCCTAGTGCCCACCCTATCTCCACCATTGGTAGTCCTCAGATCTGGAAGTCACTTGTCATGAGCTGAGGTCAAGTTTTTTCCCACAGGACCTTGTGGTTGCCATGCTGCCATGATCCAAGCTGCACACAGTTGACAATGACGGGAGACATCATAGGGCCTCCTAAGGCACTGGGTGTCACCAGAATCCCCGCGTACAAGGTATGACTAAAAACACCACGAGGGAGGATGGTTTATTTCATCTTCCAGTACAAAGGGACACAGTCTATCACGGAAGGGACGGCACGGCCACAGGAGCTCGAGACAGCTGGCTGCATGATGTCTGCAAGCAGGAAGCAGAAAGATGACGGATGCAGAAATTCAACTCGATTTCCCCCAGAACCTCAGCCCATGGGATGTGCTGCTCACATTTAGCATGGATCTTCCCACCTCCACGGAGTTAATCTAAAAACTCTCTCATAGATACGCACAGAGTTTTGCTCTAGATCGTGTGATTGACAGTCTGTGTTAGTCACACATGGTGATGTAGAAAGCAGCGGCTCGGTGGGAGGGAGCATTCAAGCAGGACTGGCCTCCAACTCCTGGAGGAGAGGAAACAGCTGCCCATGGAGCATTTGGAATGGGAAAGAAGGCCATATTAGTGTCTTTGTACTGCGGGGCTTGAGGATAGCTTGGAGTAGGCAAGTGAGGCCAGGAAGTGGCCTGGATACTGGGCTTGGGTTGTGTGATGCATAAGTGGTGTTCTCTGTGTGGGATGACTCAGCCCTCTTCTGGGGCTGAAATTCTTCTAAGGCCTTCCAGAATCCCTGCAGACATCTCCTAAGTATAGTAAGGGCAATTTTCCTTACACTCATGGCTCTTTGTATTTGCTTGCAAAGCTCAAAATATCAAAATGTCACAGGCTGGGTGGCTTGAGCAACAGAAATTTATGGTTCCACGGAGCTGGAAACTCATGAAGGTGGGGCTCCACCTCCTTCATCTGTTTCTCTTTGAGGAAGGGACTCATGCATCTCCAGTTCTCCTTTGGAGACATGCAGAGGGCAGCTGTGGACACGGGTTTCACATGCTTGACTCACTTTGAAAACACTGATTCATCAAGCCCAGATAGGCTTGGGTGTGCCCCTTGACAGGTGTGTGTGTGTATGTGTGTGTGTGTGTGTGAGAGAGAGAGAGAGAGAGAGAGAGAAAGAGAGAGAGGGAGGGAGGGAGGGAAGGAGGGAGAGAGAGATTTTGTTCAATTTCAGAAAGGGGCTATTTGGCAGAACCCCCTGGAGCCGGGAAGGATGAGCAGCTGTGCCCAGACCTCAGCCTGCACTGACTGTTTTCATCTATGCTCTCCCAGCAAGGCGTTCTGCCTGGTTGAGTGACTCGGTCACCAGAGGGTGCAACGTGAGCCTGACAGTTCTGGAAAATCAATTGGACGCATCTTTGTGGAGGGAAGAGAAGGCCCAAATAAGAGCTGTCCTGGCAGACTCAGCTGGTCTTTTTATGCTGCTTCCTGCAAGGGGAATGACCTTTGAGGCTTCTATGCCCCAGACCCACCCTGAAGAAAGAAAGTCTGACTTTCTCTAAGTGAGTCTCGGAAGCTGTTACTCTGAGAGATGGCAGGAGGGTCACTTTCAGCTTCCTGATTCATGAAGGGAAAAGTTAACCTTGGGTGGCCACAAACTCCTACCTTCCACCGGCAGTTTCCAGACGGCAAGTTCAGGCCTATGGAGAGCCTGCTTGCTGCTCTCACGCATGTCTGAGTTTCTGGGCCATTCTGACCAACTGGAATACTGCTGGCCTCCTCATCAATAAGAGCTTGAATGTGCGCCCCCCAACCCCTGCACCTCCCACCATTCCTGCAGTATTCTAGGCATAGTTCCACCTCCAGGCCTGTGGCCAGGTAATCCTCCCCAGACAGCATCTCCTTCCATCCCCCTTGTCAAAACCCTGCCACCTGCCAAGGCTCAGTTCCAGCCCCATAACAATTTTGCATTTAATAGCCACACTCATTGCTGAATACCTCCAAACATCTGTTGTATTGTCATGGTAGTGAAGTAGAAATATATTCATGTGACACTCAGATGCATATTGGAATATATTTTATCTACCATCAAGTTTTCCTTCTGAGAGTGCACTCCCTGGGCATCAATCATGGCAGGTGGTTGCAGAGGTTGGAAATACTCTTTAGCTCAATGGACTAAATCAATAGGCTCCTTTGGGAAATGCTTAGTTTCTTAAGGTCAAATGCCACAGAATGTGCTACCTTATCTCCCCTTCCTCAGGAAGTTGCTATAACGCTGGGGCCTGTGGGAGATGGCAGCATCTACTATCAGGCAATGCAGCATTTTGCTCTGGCCTTTGATTCTGCTCGCCAATTGGTCCTGCTTCCAGCTTCACTAGTGTTTACAGATTTCTGTGGACACAGCTGCTGCTACAGCGCAGGAAACCAGCATCTGCATCTTGCCCTCCATCTCTCCCAGGGCATACGCAGATGCCTGGACACATTCAAACTGTGCAGAGGCCAGCACATCTCAGAGAAGACACACATGGTAGTCTAAATGAGAAATGGACTCCACAGGCTCATGCATTTAAAGACTTGGTCCCCAGTTGGTGATGCTGTTTGGGAAGTTGGTGGCTTACTGGAGTTACTATGGTACATGGGGTGGACTTAGAGAGTTTATACCCCTGGCCCACTTCCAATTTGTTCTCTGTGCTTCCCGTGTATGGATGAGAGGTGACCTCTCAGCTTCCTGCTCGTGCTACTTGGACCACACCCACTCTGCTGTTGTGGGTTCTTACTCTGGAACCACACACAACAAAGAACCATCCAGCCCAAATATCCATAGCAACAGTGTGGTTCATAGACTCAGGTATTGGAACACTTGGTCTCTAGTTGGTGGCGCTGTTTGGTGAGGTGGTGTGGCATTGCTGGAAGAGGTTATGTCACTGAGGGTGAGTGTTGAGAATTGGAGACGTGATCTCCCGGTCTCCACACCTATCACTTATGGCCTTACCTTTCTTCCATGACGGACCCTTATCCCTCTGGAACCATAAGCCAAAGTAAACCCTTTCTTCTGTAAGTTGCCTGTGGTCGTGGTGTTCTATGACAGCCACAGAAAGGTAACTAATGAAGACAGGACTGAAAGACTGCTCCTATAGCCACATGGCGAGAGTGTGACCCACTGAGTGGCATAACTGTGACTTGTCCGCAGCCTAAGGACCTAGCAGATAGGGAATGGGTGTGTTAGCCCTCAACAGAAGCTCTGAGCAGAGTTGAGTGCCTGCGTGGCTCTTCCCATCTCACTTCCTTACAGCACTGATAACCAACCATGCACTTTCTTATAGGTTCTATGCGCACAATCTCACTTAAGACTTGTGAGATGCCCAAGGGGTGGATTTTTTTTCATCCTCATTATCTAGCACAAGAATGTGAAGCCCAAGGAGGGTTAATCCTAAGATTACTGAGTAAGTTACAGGACCAGGACTCTTTCGCCAATGGCTCAGGTCATTTCTGCTTGAATGAGAGCAATACACACAGGCGAAAGACGGCAAGCTGGAGGCTGAACCCAGACTCCAAGGAAAGACGCACTTCAGAGCAGGGCCCCAGCATGGTGTGTGGCTCGGCGATGCAGGCTTAGGAGTCCCTAAGGGGGCTTCCTGCCACCTTCACATCCACAGCTGTCAGTGGCTTCCAGAACACTCCCTCGTGTGTAGGGAGTTGTTTTGTGTATTGAGGATGGGGAGGCCCCTAAGGAGAACAAGTGGACGTCAGCACTTGGTAGAATGACCACAGTGACAATGAAAAAGAAAAGAAGCCAACTTCCTGGTAGTCAACTGTAGAAAAATAATTTTATTTACTACTGTAAATAAAGTAGTGCAAAGAGTAGTCTGAACCCACAGTAATGCCTTACTGATTTATTTACTACTGTAGCAGCATACAGTACACAGACACACTCACGCACACACCCACACACACGCGCACACACACACACACACACCTATACAGACACAGGCAGGCAGAAGGGGTGGAGATGAAGCTATGAGCTAACAGCTGTTTTTCCGCAGATCCCATTGCTGCCAGTCTAGTCTAATGGTGATTCATGAAGAAGGCTACATTTAAACACTAAAGAGTTCCTAGATGTTATTGCGTAGGTTGTGATGGAAACATAAACGATATCCAATAATGTCATCAAATGATTTGGAATCACTATGACTCTAGAAAAATCCACAGGAAAAAAAATGTAAACCAATGTACAATGCTATTGCCTTCCCTGTCTGTGCTGTTTTATTTGCTTCAAGGTGCCTTCTAACTGCTGGGTTTGGGACTCAGAGAGCAATCTGTCTGCCGGGCTTTGGGGAGCAGGATGTGGCAAACACAGACACTGAAGCATCATCAGCCTTGGAGAGAAGTTCCTGTCCTCTGGTCAGAGGGGATGAACAAAGACTAAGACTCTTCAAAACACATCTCCATGGATGGGAATATGGATGTTCTACAAGGCAGGCTGTGGTTCCCAGAACTATGACCAGGAATGAAAGTTCAATGCCTCGGCTCACCTCCCCGCATGCCCCTGTTTTCAAGGTGATCCTTGAATTTGTTTGATACCTATCTCCTGCTCTGGGTATGTCCTTGTTTAGAAATAAACAAAAAGACACCAAGTGCAAAACCGGCATCCAGTTCACAAGACATTTAAGGTATTTATCAGTATAATGCCCTGGCCTCGGCCTTCCCCGGCCAGATGTTGAAAGGGCTGTCTCTCAGCTGGAGAGACTTGGAGTGCACAGTTCACCCACAAGGCTCGGGGTTGTTAGCCATTGTGGGCGGGTCGTGGTCGGAGGCATCTGCAGCTGGAGGCACAGCTGGACTTGGGGTAGATGAGGTGGGGTCTGCCACGACCCAGGCTGGTGCTGGAGAGGAGCCACTGGCTGCAGAGACACAATGCAAAGGGAGTTGAAAACTGAGAGAGGCACATGCAAGGACATCCAGCCCCATCCAGGACCCAGCAAGCAAGAGGGATACTCCTTGGCTGGTGGCCCCGACTCTTGGTAGACAAACAACCTTGGATCTATTATCTAGGTTCTTTGAACTTTGGTGTCCCCTTCTATAAAATACCAGGTTGGAATAGATATGTAAAGATCTCTGGTGGTTCTTACGGCCTGGGGTTCTAAGTCACTGAGTGTCTGAAGGAATTTCCAGGCAAAACGCTGCTGTAGTCAGTTTCGTGAGCTGTGGCTCTGTCCCGCTCCCCAACTCCCCTCCCCCACCTCCCCATGATGTCAATATAATACAAACCATAAATAATATCAAACAGCCAGAGGAGGGCTGGTTTTATTTGTATTCTTAGGCCATTTGGATGGTGTGTCATATTCAGCCCAAGTTATTTTACTTAAATAATTGCATGCAATGGTTGGAAAATACAATTGCTGCATTTTTCATGAAATTATTAGGTTTCAGTCTTTTTCAATATATCTTTACTAGAGAACATAATTACCCTGATTTTAGAGGAACTTATATCAAGTTTATGTGAGTAGTTTTCTTTTCTCTTTAACTTGTATTTTATGTGTATGAGTGCTTTGCCTGCATTTATGTCTTGTCCAACTTGAGTGCCTGGTGCCTACAGTGGCCAGAAGAGGGCACTGGATTCTCTGAAACTGTAAAGGTGGTTGTGAGCGGGCATGTGGGGGCTGGGAATTGAATCCAGGTCTTCTGCAAGAGCAACCAGTGATCTTAAAAGTCAAGCCCTCTCTTCAGTTCCCATGTCAGTAGCTTTCTGATACTAGTGATTCTGCCTCCCCCAAGGGCTGTGGCACTGTCTGGAGACATTTCCACTTGCCATACCTGCCCAAGGATGGGGGTGGAATGATGCCATCTTGTGAGCAGAAACCAAGGATCACGTTAAGCCTCCTGTAGGACACACGACAGCCTCACAGCAATGAGTGATTAGCTCTAAATGTCATCTATACTGGAGCTGGCAAAGCCTGCTTTATGTATTAAAAGTTAGACATGCCTCAGGTAAGACTGTGGGCTCTCGAGGCCGCCTGCTCGCACCCTTAGCAGCTGTGTGAGTGACTTCGGGTAACTTACCCACATGTTCCCAACTCCAGGAAATGGAGAAAAGGAACGTAGCTGCCTCACTGAATCACTCCAAGGGTTAACTGAGAAAATGCTCTTAAAAAAGCTTAGAACAGTGTTTGGCATGCGTAAGTATGTGGGAAATGTGTTAAGATTTGTTCACTTCAGGTACATGGCTTAGGGGACTGATAAAAGAGTTGAAGCATTTGTTTTCTGGTTGCATGCGGTCTCCTTTGAGGCTCCAGTACAAAAACAGCAAGAACTTCAAAGCCAGAAAGGCCGCGAGTTGAACAGCAGGGATGTTTACCAGCTGGGCAACCTCGAGCCAGCTCTGAACCACTCTGAGTCTTAGTTTCTTCAGCTGTAAAATGGGGATAGTGACACCCGGAGCTGGGTGATACACGATTACCTGCTCAGTGACCAAAGTCTGTGCAAACTCGAGCTGGTCTACCTGTAAGCAGTGATCTCAACTAAACTCAGTAATATTTCAGTCTCTGCAGAAAGTGGGGTCATTTTTATTTTATTTATCATTTTTGTACTTATGTGTAGTGCATATATGTAAGCATGTGCCAGGCACATATGTGGAGGTCAGAGGACAGGTTGTAGGAGCCCACTCTCTTCTTCCATCATGTGGGTCCAGGAACTGAATGCAAGCTTCCAGCATGGGCAGCAAGCACCTTTAGCTGCTGAGCCATCTTGACAGCCCAACGGAGCCATTTTAAAAGGACATTCTGAACCGTATGTACCACACAAAGATGCCAACCCAATTCTTAAACAGCTCCATGTCTGAACACAGTCACCCCAAGGGCCGCTGCTGAAAGTTGGGGCATGAGCATCCTAGCAGGTTGGTGTTTCTGTCCACGGACAGGATTTTTCTTTAGGGCCTCTTCTAATATTCACAGGAAATGTGGAAACAGAGACTAGGGGAGAGGTCACGGTGTCGTGGAATGGTGGAACATTACTAGGGCTATGAAAGACTTGGAGACAGGTGATTAAGAGATGAGGTTCAGAGACCAACGTGCCACAGTAGGAAGCCAATCCTGGGCATCTTCTTTAGCTGCCTAAAGAAGTTGGCTACTCCCTGAGCTAGATACGGGCGTTTCTAGCTCTACCTAGATGGATGTTTCAGTTCTAACATGTTAGAATGTTCCTCTGTTTCCTCCCCTGGGAACAGAAGGGGTTGCAACAGCTGGTGTCTGGACCTCCATTTGCCATAGACTCTGCCTTTCCTGTGACCCCAGTGGAAGTTAATACAACACTAAGGCAGGGACTTTTAAGCTTAGGGACCGTCTAAGTCACCATGGTAACGAGATAAATCAGCAATTGGTTTTCTGATTCAAACAAAAAATGCCAATGTGTAAATGTAGAAGGAATGCCTAATTAGCACTGCCACCACCTAATTGCCCCTGGATGGGGACAATAATGAACGTTGACTGTTTCCACAGCAAGTTTATTATTATCTTTGTAAGGGTTCCCTCCCTTCTGTGGGGGCTGAAATCACTGTGTTAGCCCTCCTGCCGTGCATCTTAATTTTAGAGTGGGTCCTCTGTCTCTGCTCACCAGGAAAGTGTGCTGATTTTATTATTGGGCTAGAACCAAGGTAACCAGGAATATCATCGCACTGCTTAAGAAATAACAGAGTATGTTCCAGAGCCAAGGGGAAGTGATTTGTGGATTACTTGCTGGCTGGGGAATCATTTCTGTACATTAGTGGGAATAACCAGGAGCTGGTACACACAGGACCCACGACCAGTGGCAGTCACTGGTTTTGTATGGGTCTATGATCTAAGAATGGTTTTTACACTTTTAAATGGGAAGACAAAAATCAAAACAAGCCTAAGACTTTGTGATATGTGAAAATATTTGAAATTCAAATGTGTCCACACGCAGTTTTATTAGAAGCCCAACTATGATGTCTGCTTCTGATCTTCAGGGACAGAGGGGAAAAACCAAAGCGATTACTATCTAACTCCTTACAGAAAAGTGTGATGCTGGGGTGTAGTTCAGTTGGTAGAGCGCTAGCCTAGTATGCGTGAAGCCCTTGGTTCTATCCTTAGACACATAAAGTAAATGTAGAGATGTTGGCCTATAATCCTAGCATTTGGGAGGAGAGACAGGAGGATCAGAAGTTCAAGGTCATCCTCTACTACACAGCAAACTTGAGGCTAGCAGGGGCTATGAGAGACTGCCTAGAAAACAAAACAGAAAAATGTGCTGATCCTTGTTACAATTTGGCTGCCAGTTAAACGTGGGCTTCAACAAAGAGTATGGGCGCGTGCGCTGAAATGGCAGGTGACTGGAGAGAATGAGGGGAAGGAGGCAGCACTGTAAATCTCACACTATGTATGAGTTAGTCCTCAGGAGCCTGCAGAGCCCAGCACAGGTACAAGATTCCTGGCACTGGTGGGCGCCAAGAGATGGGGAAGGCACCTTGCTGTGACATCCCTGTCTTCTCCAGCGCTCTGCGTGGCATATCACTGTGCTTTTAGCAGAAACCTCATTAGCTGGAGATGTAGGGACAGAAGCAGAGCAGACAAAAGTTTAATTAATCTCACTTGGATCATCTTACATTCCGTTAGAAAAAAGAAAGAAAGAAAGAAAGAAAGAAAGAAAGAAAGAAAGAAAGAAAGAAAGAAAGAAACCTAGAATAATCACCATCTAAAAGGATGAGTCAGCATACACGGGCAGTGTCGGGGCAGACTGGCAGGGACTCAGGCCACCCTGTTATCCCTGGGAGTGGAAAGCTGGGCAGGCCTCTTTTATGTGGTGTATTCTTTAGCGTCAAGTTTAGGGTCACGCTTCAGACGGGGGGAGGATTTTTTTTTTCTCTCTGAAATGAACCAGACACCAGATGGGTTTCGGAGTTCAGATCTGGGGCTTAGGTTAGACTATGTATAATGAGGTATCTTGTGGACACAAATAGAAAAGAGAAACTCATTGTTTCATATATACACCTTATATGCATACACTGAAAGGTAATTTTACATATGTTTAGTGCCCCTGCATTTTACTGCAACCTGCTGGGTGGTTAGGTGTAGGACTTCCCTCTTGCAGCTTCATGCTGGTACTCAAGTTTCAGGGTTTAAGAATTTAGGATTTAGAGTCTTACGGATTTTGAGTTTTCAAAATTCAAATTTCAGTTTTCAAAGGGGGACTCTTTCTTTGACACGGTGCTTCTGTTTTCTCTTCCCATTCTCTTTTCACCTCCCTTCAGGCAGCCAGCCAGGCTCCAGGCGTCCCTGCTTGGGGGATGTCTGCCGCAGGTACAGTAAATGTGGCTCTGGACTCACTTTACTCTGGGATATTTTGGGCTTCAAAACAGCCGCTCCATTACGCTAATTATGCTTGATGCCCTTGGCAGGGAGTGGGAGGAGGTGCTTCTGAGACACACTCAACCAGTGAAATAAAACTCTTTTTGGGGTCTGAGAGAGAGGCTGATCTATCTGTGGATTGTTCTAGTGAAGCGCCTCCTCTTTTCCCGGGAGCAACCTGAAACTGGAAGGCTCCAGGGGAAAATGCTAATGGTTCTTGGGGTTAGATGCCCAAGCAGGGTGACCCAGAAGCTGCCTAACTGAGGACCTGGAGCAGTTAGTTGGAGTTCTGCTCTCAGACCCCTGGCAACCAAAGTAACTCCAGGGGCCTTATTATCCTGAGAAGCACTGATCTCTTCAGTCACCTGGGTTGGACAATCTTATTTCAAAATGACTGGCATGTTTCCACCCTGGACAAGGACAATGGACACCAGCCAAGGGATGGGAGGGCTGCATCGGCTCTCAGCATGAGTTCTCACATGGCCAGTGGCACTGCAGCAGACAGGCGCATTCTGGCAGCACAATAGCCTTTCCTTTTCATTTCTGCCATTCCCGGTCCAGGCATGTTTTACAGAATGGCAGTGTGGCCATGACCCAGAGGCTTGCTACAAATGTCTAATCTAGACTCACGCCATCAGAACCTTCAACGCCTATGAACCCTCCATGATTCAAATGCCCAGTAACACTAAGAAGCAGTGGGCTAGAATTTACATATGGAAACATTATTTGTAACAAGTTATTTTCTTTTAATTATCCTTTATAGTGCTTTTAAAGCAAATATGCATGTGGGCAGGTTAATTACCAATTTTATTTTAAGATACTCAAACCTATTAGGAAATATTCCTACTGTGAAGGAGCAATTAGTTTAAGATAGTCTGTCACATTTTTAAAGTACTGAGGTTTTGAAAGCTAGTCTGGAATTCTGCATCCTACATCCCTCTTGGTCTCGTTTCCTTAGTTGAACAGGCTATTTCACCTCTCTGGCCTCTGTCTCCTCATCTGTAACATGCCACATGTAGAATTGAGTTCCTTTTTAGATCTTATCCCAACACAGTCTTCTGTGGTTGCTAAGAAGAAAAGGGAGACGCACTAGAAAAAGCAAATGAAACCATTTTTGAAAAGTGAGGGGAAACAGGTGACAGAATGACCCAAGGAGAGACAGGAAGGGGAAATACGTGATCTATGAAAGGGCAATAGGGACAGGGAGAGCAGAATGCAGAAGGGCTGATAACGAAGACGGGAAGACAAGAAGCAGCCAGTGTCTAATAAAGGAGTTCCCACCCACCCATGAATTGTCATGGCTACCAGTGGGCATAAAGCCATCAAGTCAGTTTCCAGCAACCCTAACAGAACCGCATTCAGTGCAGTCGTAACCGTGTTTCCACAGAGTAAAAATGACAAAGATAATTTGAAATGGAAAACATTGACAAGATGCAAAATGAATGTGCTCTACCTGGCAACAAATTCAGGGATGAGACAGACGGTGCCCTAGGGAGATTCATGCAGAGGCAGAGGACCAGGCCGCTAGCCTGGCAGGCTGTGGAGGGCAGCTCGCAACTCCTTAGGTAAATTAGAGGAAGACGGCCCTGCATTTGCCTGCGAGAGGGAGGCCCACCCACCCCTTTCAGTTTTCATCATCTACTGCACAAATAACGGGCATGCAAACACTCAAATGCCAGCCTGTCCCTAACTCACCCATTGTAAGTGTCTCTGTTAGTCTTTATGGGTTATTCCCTCCCCTGGTTGCCATTCAAGATGGTGGAAATCTGTCACTTTCCACCAAGAGACACTTGCAGGTTTGAGCCCCTGTTAAGTATGAGATAGTAACATGAACGGTAGGACTTGGGCCATCCTTTACCCTGGGAAGACAAATAAAATAGCTAATATTCATTGAGAGGCTTTTATACATCACATAGGTTTGATAGCTCTCAGTTAACTACAGTTCCCATTAGGATAGGCATCCTATATACATTTTAAACTGTCCCCCTCCTGTTACAGCCCTTGAATGCTATGATAGACTCTCTTTCCATTGATGAGAAGGGAGAACAGAAAGGTTGAGTAATTCACACTAAGTCACACAGATTCCAAGTCTGGAGTCAGTCTAAGCCCAAAGAGAAGTAATGAGAACCTCATTGCATTAGCTACTTCCTTATGCTAGCATGAAAAATGACCGTGTCTGGAAAGAACCAAAGTGGACTCTCCGTGTCTACCTGGCTAGTTAGGTACACTTACGCAACATGACTGGGCTGAGTGTGCTGTGGGATAGAATATTTGTGTAACTAAGTAAAGATGTGTTACATTTGTTTGTGTTGCAGAATAATTGTTTAACTATGTAAAGATGGGTTGTTTTTGTTTGTGCTGCATTTGTTTAACTACATAAAGCTGTGTTGCTGTTTTACTTTGCCTGCTTAAGTACCTGACTGGTCTAATAAAAAGCTGAATGAACTAAAAAAACCAAAAAAAAAAAAAAAAAAAAAAAAAAAAAAAAAAAAAAAAAAAAAAAAAAAAAAAAAAAAAAAAAAAAAAAAAAAAAAAAAAAAAAGCTGAATGGCCAATAGGGGCCAGCCAGCCAGCCATGGAAGAAGCAGGAAAGTTGAACACACAGAATCAAAGAAAAGTAAAAAGCCCTGAGGCAAAACATAAATGAAGAGAAACAGGTTAAAGTAAGTTATAAGAGCTAGTGGGACAAGCCTAAACTAAGGCCAGGCATTCACAATTTATAATATGTCTCCGCATCATGATTAGGGGGCTGGTGGTTCAAGAAATCCTGCTACACGAGTGGGAATACTTCATACAGCAGCTGGGTTTGAAATGAGGGTTTCGAGAATATATAGGGAAGAAGAAAACATTTTAGTTCATTTTTGTTTTTGCTTTCTGTTTTTGTTTTTTGAGCTCAAAAGATAAACAGCCAAAATCCCAAGCCCTTTCCTTTGAAAACTGTAACAGACTGAGGCTTCCTGAAGTCAGTGACTGTGAGACACCGTACAATGTAGGGACGCCTTCATGCTATGCAGGACCACGCTAAAGAAATGAAGCATGTCCAGGACTATGAGGAGGGCATGTGCCACTGGCTGGGAGGGAAAAAGACCGCCCCTTCCCTCCTGCCCTGGCTTTCCGGAAAGCTTTACCTGAGACACACTGGAAATGAAGCACCATCCAGGCGATCCCTACAGACAGCAGGAAGGTTCCCAGGAAGTAGATCTGCAGGCATTTGGAGCGTAGGTCAGATGACTGAGGAGAGGCAGTGCCTCGGGCAGGGCTCGGGGAGGATACTCACCAGGGCAGAGTGCAGGATGACACCCCAGAGAAGCCGCAAGTGAAGGTAAAGCCAGGCCAGGGAGCAGGGGCTAAGGGACTCCTCATTACTGAGGCTCCAGCACCTGTGAACAAAGACCAGGGTACCTGTGATATCACTGGCTTTGGTGGCACCAGCCATGGTTGGTCCCTCATACCCACATGAGTCTGCTTTTGCATACAGGAACTCCCTCAAGATGGCGGCGGAGAATGAAGCTAATTAATTCGAAGTGCTTTGGGCCTGACCTGGTATTTGGAGATTCTAGCAGAAACCTCTGGAAAGGAAGGCAGGCCTAAGGAGGGCCCTGAGCACAGGATCTACCCAGACAGTATTCCTGAGTGTCTATCCAAAGTCCAGGTGTAGGATGGCCTCCTTATCTTCTAGAAAAGCTAGCTAATCAGTTGCGCGATTCTCCCGCCCCCAATCCGATGGAAAATCTTGGTCAGCACTTAAACTTCAGATGGAGAACATTCCACCACAGGCCAGAAGCTCAATAGAAAAGGAACAACTTCAGCTGAGCTGAAGGCTGACAGGAGCAATTCTGGTGACATTTTCTGACGTTTGACCTCACAAAATCAGGGTGATGCTAGCTTGATTCAAGGCAAGAGTGTAACCCGCTCGGGTCTCCACCTCCCCGCGGAATCGGAGCAGCTCAGAGCTCACCTTTCATACAGCTCCCGGAGAATGGAGGAGTTACTGGGATGGAGCGAGGGGTCAATTTCCAGGAACTCCAGAATGTGGTGTGGGACAACAGCACCTTCCTCTATCAGCAGAGCTAGGTTGAAAAATCCCTAAAAAGTGAGCAAAACCCAGACACAACTGTAAACTTTTACAACCTCTACTTTTTTTTTCCCCACAGTCCCAAGAGCCAGATGGTTTGGTCGTGTTCATTGATGAGTCGTTTCCCTAAATATATGCGTCTGAGAAATATATTTGCAGGAGAGTGGGAGGTTTTCAAAGAATGCTACAGTTCATCTGTATGCAAGCCTTCCCTACTCCAGTTCCTACCCAGGACCTGGGAAACGAGTCCCAGCATCAACAAAGCCAGAACGCTAGTTAAGTCATTACTCAAGGACCAGGCCTTGATCACCATCTACTGGACACCTAATCAAATAAACAATAGCATATGAACACATATCTGGGATATTCTAAGTGAATGTGGAAAAGTCACATGATTCCTGGTGGCGTAAATCTCAGCTCTGGGTTATTTTTTCTACCTCTTTCTTCTACACTTTGCTTCAGACCCTCAGAATGGGACCTATGGTTTGGACTATGTAGCTCCAATAAAAGAATGTCACTCGAGAGCCGGGTGGTTGAGGTGTGTTTAAAATGTGGGCACTCTTAAACTACCAGAAAGAAACAAGGCCTCCAGCATGAGGGTATGTGGCCAGACCAACATGTCCTCCAATAACTTACTAGAGATCCATAAAGAAAAGTGTTACTGCCCTTCATAAGATGATGGGTCATGTTTTCATGGTTTCCCTTTGACCTCGTATTTCAATGGCCACTGATAATAATTTACAGGCCATCAACATCCACCATGCTGTTTATACCAGGACTCTCCACCAACGCACGCAGCAATCACTGTCAACACAATAGCAGCTAACTTGCGAGTGCTGGTTGTGTGGGGGACAGCATTCTGCTTTATAAACACTCCCTCGGTCTCATGACAATGAGTCAATATCGGTGCTATCACCCTTTTATCGTACGGAGGCATAGGGAAGTTAAGGGATGTGCTCAAGGTCACCCAGCTGGAAAATGGCAGAGCTGGGATTCAGATGCGAGAGGACAGGGTCCAGAGACTCCACTCACTGCCAGTCTGTAGAAAGAGTATGAAGTGTCTTTAAGATGCACGCACACATCCAGCAGAATGCACAGCATTCTCCTCTCTTTGAAAGGAAGGGGCTCTTAAAACTTGAAGTGTTAGAAGAAAAGAGAGAACGTGGCTATAAAATTGTAAGGATTCTGATCAATGGGAAAATAAGATAAAAGGAAACGGCAGCTAGGCCAGGAGAACAAGCGTTTGTGTGTTAGAACGCAGCTCAGTGGTTCATTATCAAGTAGGCAAATATAAAAAGAACTAATTATGACTCGAGTTTTAAAAAGTATCAAAGGACCAATAGATAACCAGGCAAAGAACAAGAACGGAGAACTCACATAAAGAAGCTGGGGCAATTAGTTCATCAACAACACGCGTGGATGAAATAGTCTACCTTACTAGTAATTATGTAAAAGCAATTTGAAATGAGAATCAAGTGTCAGCCTGCAGCCACTCAGTTAACAGAATTAAACCATCCACGCCGACAAGGTTTCTGCCACCCTTCTCTGCTTATCTACTTACTGCTCACTGAGATAATGACTGGAAAACATAAATATAAACCAGCAGTATACTACTGTGTAGTCATAAAGCCACTGGCATTGCGACGGTCTTTCTCAGCGTATAACTGAGGTATTCAAATGAGGGGAAAGGTGGAGATCCCAAAGTGTTCACTACAGCCAAAGAGGGGGCGCTCCCCAGCTCCTCCTTGGGAGACTGTCAATTCCAAGGAAGAAAGAATAGTGACCACTGAACTTTGTAACACAGAAGGATTGGATACATACATGTAGAATCAATAAATAGGTTGCCAAAGAAAAGAAGAACCATTTCATCCATGGGTGCGAATGAAAGAGACTGTGTAATAAAATGTGCACAGTCTATCAGTTGAGTGATAAGATTATTCCCAAGGTTGTAGGCACACTGGAGACCGTGGGAACCCACAGTTGTGAACCTGTTCCACCTTGACTGGAGGTCAGTGAGTTTGAGCTTAGTTTTGCTCTCTCAAAGTTGTTAAGAGCAGGTGTGGCTACAAACGAGAGATTCTGACCTAGGGTATGGTTAATTAGTATTTTGGGTATAGAGGTGGATCCACTCCACCTGGACCAAAGGTCAGAAAATTCAAGTCTATGCCTTATATCATGCTCATGAAGTCTGTCGCATCCTCCCCTCCTCTTTTGGAGGGAAGTATATAAGCATAAGCATGTGGAAAATAAACAGATGGACTCAGTATTCACTGAATGTCCCTCCCGATGCCGTTCTATGTTTCTATCTCTTATTTCTCTCGTATCTCTGTTCCTTTTGCTTAATAACTCTAATCCTCATGCTCCTACCCTGGAATGTAGGACTTTGTTGAAGTTGGCCTTCAACAGGAGACGATGGGACAGACACAGCTGCTGGGCAGGGACTGGAAGGGAGTGTGAAGATACCCTGAAGAAGTGAGAAGCCCAGGCTAGAGAAATGGCTCAGTGGGTAAAGGTGCTTGCCACCACCCCTGATGACCTGAGTTCAATCCCCAGGATCCACAGTGGGGAAGGAGAGGGCCATCTCCCTAAAAGTTGTCCTTTGGCATCTTCATGAATGCTGTGGCATGCTCACCTTCCCTCCAACACACAAAAATGAATGAATAAATAAATGTAAAAAAAGGAAGAAACAAAAGACCTTGCCATGGAACTGCAGACACATTTATTGATTTCAGTTTTTTGCCGTTTAAGATTAAATTTTACTGAGTTTGTAACATTGTTTTTCTTTTAAAAAAATAACAAAATTGAAAATCAAATTATTAGGCCTAATTTTAAATGACAGCTAATAACTGGGGAGACTGCTTCTTTAGAAGAGCTAGGAGATATAATAAGAAGACAGATTGTGTTCATCAAGCATACTTGGCATAGATTCAGAGCTTCCTAACAAACATCTCGTTCAAGACTCACATCCCACAGGGGCGAGGCTATAATGACCTCAGGATTAGAGACATGTCATGTACAAGTAGCCAAGTGGGAAAGATGTGGGATTTTTAACCCGGACACACAACTGTACTGATGTAATGACTCTGAACTAAAAGAAGGCCGAGGCAGGAATGAGCTTTCAACTTTGCTCTGTGACCACACATCACCCAGCCACCAGCACGAGCAGGAAGCAACCTTTCCATTCTCCACTGTAGAAAAGAGCCTGAGATCTTCACCTAATTCTAATTAGGAAGCTGAAAGGGGATGAAGAAAAGAATTACTGTAAAGATACAAGCTAGTGATTGTTGCAGGCCAGATCTCCTAAAATCCCTGGGCAAACTTTGGAAGACAAGCAAGATGCTTAGATAGCTTTGCAACACTTTCCTCAAGTCATTCATGAATTAGAAAAGCAAGCATAGTAACTTTACAGAAATCACCTGTTGTGGGTTCAGTGTGAAATGTCCCCCACAGGGTCATATGCTTGAACCCTTGATCCCCAGCAGGCAGCACTGTTTGAGAAGGTTGTAGAATTTTTAAGAGTTGGTACCTCACTGGAGTAAGTGTTCCACTGGGAGTTGGTCTTCACTTGCTACAGCCCGGCCTCACTTCCTGTTCACTCTTGGCATCCTGAATGTGACAAACCAGACTCCCTCCTTGTTGCCACAGAACTGAAAGCCAGAACAAACTCTTTCTCCCTTAAGTTGCTTTTGGTCAGGATATTTGATCACACCAGGTAGCTAAAATAAGCTTGCCACTGTTGAGGCTTTCTGACTGCATGCATTCCTGGTACGATGCTTGTGGGCATATCGTCTCCCGGGTGCTGTAAGTATATACTGTGCTTCTGTAGGTATTCGTGCCCCATATATATAGCCTAAGGTATTTGTAAGAAAACAAGAGACAGTCTCAAAAGACAGACTCCAAAAGAGGGCTGTTCTATAAACTATCTAACCAGGATTCTTCGGAAGTTCAAGGTCATGGAGACAAGGAAGGACTGAGGAACTGTCACAGATTGGAGACTGGAAAGACAGGAAACACCTGCACGTCATGCGGGATCCAGCATGGACTCCTAGAGCAGAAAGGGACACTGTGGAAAAGCTGGTGAAAGGCATCAAGACTGGAGTAGGCGGGCTGGAGAGATGGCTCAGAGGTTAAGATCACTGACTGCTCTTCCGAAGGTCCTGAGTTCAATTCCCAGCAACCACATGGTGGCTCACATCCATCTGTAATGAGATCTGATGCCCTCTTCTGGCCTGCAGGTGTACATGCAGGCAGAATACTGTATACATAATAAAATTTATATATAAAAGGAAAAGACTGGAGCAGGCAACACCACTGCCGCTCTGTCAACGTCGCCATTCAGCAGGGGCACGTGGCTGCTAGAGGGGGACAGGAAGATGGGTGGATGGTGCCGCTAACTCTCTGGGTTCTTTCTGTAACCTTTTTTATAAAGTCTGAAATTATCAAAACTAAGGTTCCAAAAAGGTCTCGGGGGATCAAGGCCCATCACTCACTCATGTGATGTGCAAACCACTTCCTCTTGTGGGTGCCCTTTGAGGGCCTTGAGTTTCCACCCCACGAGTTAGTACTATGGAATGTGGTAGAAATGCTGGACACTTCCACCAGAGACGGGACTTTTGGCTACTTTGTTTACAATAAGTCGTTTGGCCTTGAGCAATACATTCCCTTGACGCCTCTCTGGGTAGACAATGGTGTGGCTCTTACAGGCCTGTGGGACTGGTGTGAGGCTGGTGTGAGGAACATAGTTGGTGTTCTGTCAAGATGTACGACATAGAACTGTGGGCAAGGGTATGTGGCAATGAGGAGCGAAGGCGTCAAGTCATGCTGCTGAAGCCACAGAACAGGTTGATAGGTCCTGGGCCTTGAGAGACAGTTACTGGTGCTTACCTGGGAGTCTCCGTCCAGAGCGGCTTGGGCATACATCTGCACCGATAGCTCCAGATCTTGGGACTGGTTTTGGTGACCATAGTAGTACAGGTCTCCCATTTTCAAATATGCTGCAGAACACGAACCATGTGGTTACTTGTCGGGTAGTTTTATTTCCAGGGTGTCTAATCCATTGCCCATAGGCTGGGAGAGCATATATGCTTATTTTGGGTGACATTGTGATATAACATTGTCATCTGAAATTTTATGATCTAGAACCAAACAATTAAGTTACCCAATAAATAAATAAGTACATGTGAAAAAAAAGTCATAATGATGGCTTCATGTGGTGGTGTGCACACCTTTAATCCCAGCCCTTGGAGGCAGAGGCAAGAACAGCCAGGATAGCCAGAGGCAAGTGAGTTCTAGAATAGCCAGAACTATATCCTGAGATTCTGTCTCAAAAAAAAAAAAAAAAAAACAAGCAAAAACCAAAAAGGTCATGTTTCAAGAAAATTTATGATTCTGATTTTTCTTGTATTCTAGGCTATCTTGAGGCCACATGTGGATACCCAGTTTTAGATCAACATGTTAAACCACTGATATTTCCTATTATAATATGGTTATACATGCTTATAAAACACTTTCCTAACTTTAACTGTCAACCTCTAATTGTAAAACTGATATAATCTAGAGTCATCTGAGAGGAAACTCTCAGCTGGGGAAGTGCCTAGGCCAGACTGGCCTTGTGGGGACATCTGTGAGGAACTATCCTGAAACCAGAGTTACAGACGGTTGTGAGCTGCTGTGTGGGTGCTGGGAATGGATCCCAGGTCCTCTGGAAGAGCAGCCAGTGGTCTTAAGTGCTGAGCCATCTCTCCAGTCCCGTGAGGAACTGTCTTGATTGACAATTGATGTGGGAGGGCCTAGTCCACTGTGGGTGACTCCATCCCTAAGCAGGTGGTCCTGTAAATGAGAACGCCAGAGAACGAACCAGCAAGCAGCCTTTCTCCCTGGTCTCTGTCTCCAGGTTCCTGTCCGGAGCTTCTGCCCTGACTCCCCTTATGGGTGGAATGTGACCCGGAAGCATATACCAAATAAACCCTTCTTGCCACAAGTCACTTTTTCCTGGGGTGTTTCTATCACAACAACAGAAAAGAAAATGGAACAAACATCTTCACATTTTTCCTTGGTGGAAATCTTATGCCCTGAGTACTTCCAACCGCTGACATATTGTGTTTCCATGTTGGCTCCCTAAACAGATCTGCTCGGGAGAATCTCCATCAGCAGGCTCACAACCCATCAGTTGAGGCCGTCCCTGACTGTCACAGCCACGGTGCTGTGGCCTGGCCTTCGCGTGTCCTGCATCTTTTTGACTTTGTTTCAGCCATGTATTTCACTTTCTTAGGGGTATAGCTAGAACTCAATGCCAACAGAGGAAAGCAGACTCTGTCTCCGATAGCTGCACAGAGGACACCCACCATGTGGAGTGAGTGCTGGTGTTGGAAGAGCATAAAGGGTAAATGCAAAATCGGAGGCGATTTAGTAATCAGGATTTAGGAAGCAAATGCCATCCTTAGCGTGCAAGAGGGTGATATCAGGGGATAGACGTGACACTTCCAGGGCTTCCTGGTCCCATGAGAGCTGAGACCAAAGAGAACAGAGTTGGCTGATGGGAGCTAGAACGCTCAAGGGCTGCTGCCAGAAGCTAGGTGCAAAGGGAAAGATGGAGGTACCCCTGGGCTTCTCCCTTCCCCTCATCAGATGCAATCTTCCAACAGTATCCAGTTAGCAGAAATTCAACTGAATGCCCTAGCCATAGGAGTCTGGAGACTGTTTCCTGGAGGCTGACCTCTACCCAGAGACCAGTGGAGGGTCCAGGAGCCCACCCATGGGCGCAAAGACAGAGGACCCGCCCAGGGAACCACATCATAACAGCGCTCTCTTTAGAGATGTCTTGGTTTGGAAGAAGCTGTTGGTTTGCAGGAAGTACACAGCGGGAGGCTGACAGCAGTTTAGCCGTGACCTTAATAGCAGACGTTTTTCACTTTCTTCCCTAATTGTTTAGAAATACCACACTCCATGCCAAATTGTTAGATGGTCGCTGTTACTATAGATTAAAACCTCCCCAACACTCCAGTTTAGCAACTGTTTTTCTATACATACCAAATGAAGGGGCATCGATTTGAAAAACAGAGAAATTATAGTATCGCCAAACACAATTAATGCCCAAGTATCTCCCAGCCAGGTCCTAGAAGGAAAAGGGGAGAGAAAGTTAATTCACTAATATTTTGGCCCAGTGACTAATTTTGCCCCTGTAAAACTCAATTCATTATCTTTAACCTCAGAGCTTCTACTGAGAGAAGAATAGAATACATTACTTACTGGCCGCTCCTCACAGATGTGTGCTAAATTTGTCTGTGACACTTCAATTCCGGTTTCTGCTGCTAAAACATAATACAGCAAAGCTTCATGCCTAAAAATAGATGATTAATAATGAATTTCATATAGTGGCTCTTACTAATACTCAGAGAGTCTTATATTCAAACAGAAGAGGGCACAAAATAAGCAGTTTTTTAAAACCACAAAATCATGAGTCGTCCCCCCCCCCCGCTTTAAATAAATACTGTTGTTAAAAATACTGCCTGCACTGATTTATTTTCTCTTAAAAGCGGAAAGGACAGATAAGGCCGGGAGCTCCTCGATGCAACAGCTACCTCTACTGGTTGAACGGCATGTGGCCATGCTGGCTGGGAACTGTCTGAGGTCCTAGGTTCTTGAAGCTTTGCCTTTATCGTTTACAATGAGCGGTATTAAGAAAAATCCCTGAGCTTTACAGCTCTCTGTTTCATGAAAGGCTTTCTAAGGTCTTAGGGTTCTGAAGATGCTTAATTAAGTGGGGCTTTTGTTGTGCATTAGAAGCAGGGCAAGAGCAACGTGGTTTAGAAGGGCTTGATGCAGAGGTCAAAATAGACAAGAAAATAACTGTTGAATGCAGCGAGTAATTGCCTAGGATTTCTGCATGGAGCTGTGACAAGGGCCTGGGGCTGTAGATATGGTCCTACATCCATTAATAGAGGGAGGGCCATGAGCACGATGGCTCTGGAGGATGAGGTAGTCATGCCAACGCAAGAAGCATCAATTCTATGTGTACAACACGGTCCCACACATCTCACCTGTGGGGTCTGTTCAAAAGGGAAAAATCAGAGCTATGCACAGAGACTCCATTGTCAAGGAGTTCGTGGGAGGGCTGCTCACAGGAACAATAAGAAAGAAAACAGGAAACACACGTCTGACAACTACTGAGTGGTGCAAGGACTCCGTGGTGTGTAGCTCCTTTTCAGAGGTGGTCGTTCAGAACAATGTCACAAGATGGTGTGGTGGCATATGCCCACAAACCCAGCACCTTCCAAGCAGGAGCAGGGGGGTTGCGAGCTCAAGGTCATTCTTAGCTAACTGTATATTGGAGGAGAGTCTGGGCTGTATGAGACCTTGTCTCAAAAGCAAACAAAACCGAGATCTCGGTTGAAATCAATTGCTAGAGTGCTTGCCTACCATACACAAAGCTCTGGGTTGCAAAAGAAAAGTAAAACCGCACACATGAAGGCACCCACAGATGACAAACCTCTGAGGATCTTTGGCCCAATGCTAACTTCTCTCTCTTCTTACCTTAACTCATTTGGTCAGAGTGCATGTAATATTTATTTCCTTCCTTTTAATTACCTGCTTCCTTAATTATGTATATGGCCCAGTTTGTGATTAAAAATGAATCATAAGTAGTTGTTTCCAAGGTTTATTTTTTCACTTGGAGCATATGATATTGGTGATGCTTTCTTCATTTTTGCTTAGAAAGTGGACCGGGGGGAAGGGTGGGGAGGACATGGATGAGACAAACCCAGGTAACAGTCTGAAGTCATTGCTTCTAAACAGCTGTGAGCTAGCAGCTTTGGGCTTGAAACAGAGAGGTGTTTGGAGAGAAAACTGGGGCAGTCAGACCTTCAGCGGAAACATGTAGGCCACATGAAAATGGAGCCAATTCCCAGCCTACGAGAGGCCCCCAAACAGTAGACCCATTAGCTGATGTCTGCTAAGGAGAGTCAACCAGCTGAGCAGTGTTCCCTGCAAAGACAAGTCACAAGCCCAAAACCATACCGTAAATGTCACACAGCCTGCCACAACCATGTTTGGGTACCAGACTCTTCAGAGCAGAGCAGACCCCAGAAAGCATGTCAGTGGGACTGAGCAAAAAGCTACATCCTTCTGCAACAAGGTTCTGCTCTTACATATTCTCCCTCTCCCTCCCTCCACTTCCTTTTAAGATAGGGTTTCATATATCTGTGCTCCAGGCTGGTTTGAACTTGCTATGTAACTGAGGATGACTCTGACTTACTGTTTTCACTTCCTGAGTATTGATATTGCAGGAACACACCACCATGACTGATGTCAGGGATCGAACCCAGGGTTTTATGTATGTTAGGCAAGTACTAACTTACTTACATCCTTACTCTACTAACTTACTTACATCCTTAGACCTAAGGTCTCAAAAGCTCAAGTTGTTTCAGAGATAGCTGGGTTATATTCACGCTTTGGTTTCCACCCAGAATGAACAAGGGTCAGGTGAGATGGCACATGCCTTTAGTCGCAGCACTCAGGAGGATCTCTGTGAGTTTGAGGCCAGCCTAGTCTACATGGGGCGCTCCAGGATAGCCAGGATGACATAGACAGACCCCGTCTCAGAAACAAAAAAAAGCACAAGGGGAGGACAAGATATTGATTTACAACCCAAGGTCAAGATCTGGGCCGTGAAGAGACAGAATGGGCTCGCATTATTAAAACATAATGCGAGGAGTTTCTCTTGAGCAAGAGAAACATCAGCTGGCTCTGAGGACTGAGAGGTGAATGTGAGACTGATCCCCTTCCTCCTTAAAAACAGTTACTAGGACAGAGCTTGTAATGACAGTACCTCCTCTATCAAGTCACCTTGGTGATGGAGGAGAAGAGAGACTTCTGATGCCCAAATATTACATAAACCAAGAGGAAAGTTAGCAGCATTCTGGAGCATTTCCATCAAGGAAGAACTGAGATCCATCAAAATGAGATGTCTAAACATATCTTTGTCAATATCAGTCTCAACAGAAATCCGCCTCATCTTCCATCTGGCAGAACCAATCACTCAACGCCTGTGTGCCTGATGTCATCACATTTCCTACAGTGGCCATCTCTAGGGACGAGACACTACAGACCGACCTTCCCCACTTATTAAAACCTTTGGGGGGCTGAGGAGATGGCTCAGTGGATAAAGGGCTTGCTGTGTATGCGTGAGAACCTGAGTTCAGATTCCCTACACCTACATAAAAAGCCAGGCATGACAGCATGTATTTGCGAGGAGCTTCTCTTGAGCAAGAGAAATATCAGCTGGCTCTGAGATGAGGACTGGGAGGTGAGTGTGAGACTGATCTCCGTCCTCCTTAAGAACAATTAGAAGCACCTAGAGCTGGTGGGGACTGGGTGGGCTGGATACAGGCAGGCAGATCTCAGGGACTTCCTAGCAGGCAGGAGAGCTGAAAGGTTCAACAGCACCCTGTCAACAATAGAGGAAGAAACCCCATGTCCACCTCTTGCTTCCCATACCCCCCCCCCTCTCTCTCTCTCTCTTTCTCTCTCTCTCTCTCACACACACACACACACACACACACACACGCACGCACACACACACACTCCTCTGAGACACAGACCTTCCCACATGAACCTCCCAGCATTCAC
The DNA here is from genome assembly GCA_004026605.1 of Ondatra zibethicus. Classification (NCBI taxonomy): domain Eukaryota; kingdom Metazoa; phylum Chordata; class Mammalia; order Rodentia; family Cricetidae; genus Ondatra; species Ondatra zibethicus. Next base: position 31,183 of record PVIU01011511.1, read on the forward strand.
TTGACTGTCTCCACAGAAATTATGTAAAAGCATTCATTACAGATATTTCTACTCTTGCATTCTGGAACAAACATCAGCTCGTCCCCAGAAGCCCAAAGACAGAGTTCAAAGCTTTCTTGTTCTTCCACGAATATCCTCAAGGTGGAGAAGGGCCAAGCACTGAGACACAACTCTCCCATGACAGTCGCTGTGACAGAAAGGTCAAAAGGGCACAACAAGAAGGGACTCACGGAGAATGGACTGAGAAACCTTTTCTCCCTTCTCATCTCAGGCCTGGCATTAAATGTTCCTGGCACTTTACTGGTGATACATCTTCGGAAGGGCTTGTGTGGCCACCTGCTGTGAACAGTGAGTTTGAGCACTGGAGCATGTCTGAGTGGGTTCTCAGACAATTAAACTATTGCTTCTGTGCCTTTTTGTGCTAATGCCTAAAGCAGCTCAGATAAGAAAGATGAAGGAGAAAAAAACAAAAACAAAAAAAATCAAAAAACTAACATTTAGGGTCTTCCTGTGGAATTCATTGCTGCATTACAAAAAGGTGACTCTTTCATCCTTAGCTCCATGTGCCGCCTTGCCCCGCAGCAAGCCAGCTGTATGCCTGCTGACGTGGAGGGGTAAGTACTTGGGGTGTGTGGAAGACAAAGGGCAGTCAAACTCACAGCTCAAAGATAAAATACACACAAATAAAGCAGCCTGAAATGAAACATGATAGCTGGCCTTCCTCGCTAACTCCTTCTAGGGCCCGAGGACCTCCTCAGGCATGACGACATAATCTTCCAAGATATGTCAGTGCAGCCAAAGCCCCTTTCCCCGTCAAGGTCTTCTCTTAAACAATTCCACATAAATCTTGGAACAACAGAAAAAGCCACAAGCACATCAAACTGACACATGTAATTTGGAAATAACATCCAGAGGCTGGGGACATTGATGGATGCCTTAGTTCTATTACAGCAAAATAGAAAGTACCCCAGAGTTGGAGGCTGGGAGGAGCGCATGTCTCTTTCCTGTTTGCCCCTGGGGAGGGCTGGGAGGCTGGGGGGGGGGACAGGATAACTTAGAAGCACTTTGCTCCAAATATATTTTGACAAAATCTTCCCATCTGTGATGGATATAGACGATTTTTTTTTCCTGTCAGACTAAAGCTTCAAATCCAAACTGATTGCGTCAGCTGTGCTTAGCATCAGTATTAAGACTGGCAAGGGCAACAGGGGCAGAGCTGTGTGGATGATGGGCAGGACAGCAATGGGAAACCATTCTAGGGAACAACTAGCAACGCTGGGTAAGGTTGCACAGGCAACAGGTGCCTACGCAGAGACCCAGGGACCCCACTGGCAAGCTTAATTGTCAGCAGGTCCTCCAGCCCAAACTTCAAGCCACACAGGCTTCAAGACAACAAAGAGAAAACACAGACATGCATTAACATGAGAACCTTGGCAAGTGACCACCGAGGGTGCGCCACAATGCTACCCAGAGGCGGGAATCGAACTATAGAAACAGGCTAACTTGAAAAGCAGTTGAATGATTAGAGATATAATGATTTTAATAATATAAAGGTCAGAAGCAAGCCAAACTAAACCTCCTGCATGCAAACATATCCATACATCCATATCCATAGAAGAATCTAAAAGCAAACAAGAGGTACTGGGGTGGTGGTGGAATTCAGTTTGGGAGGGGCCGGCAGATTTGGTCAACACAGGACCAGAGCAATGCTTCCTTTATTCCCCGGCACCCTCCAAGTCCTTTCTTCCCTCCCTCTCTCCTCTCATGCTAGCCTCCTTCCCTGTGTAGCCCTGGCTGGCCTAGCATTCACAGCCTGCCTCTGCCTCCACATCACTCAAGCGCCGTCTCTCCTTTCCTCCTCTTTTTCCTTCCTTGATGAAAGAGTTCACTAAGTTGCCCTGGCTGGCCTTAAACTGCCCACACAGCCTGGCTGGCCTTGAACTTCAGAGCCCTTTGTCTCAGCTTCCCTGTGCTGCGGCAGATCTAGGCCCGCACCATTATCTTTGGTTCGTTCCTTTAGATAAGGTAGACCCTGCTGCACTTTACCATTAGCATCTACACTCACGTCCATGTCACACTTTATTTCACGTGGGTCTCTATTATACAAACAAAGGAGAATCAGTCCGTTGATTCAAACGCGTGGCTCCTTGGCTTGGATTCTGAACTAGCCCCTTTCCATTCTTGCCACCAATTAGTAAGAAGTGGATATCTTGCCACTCATAATCCCATCAAACCATGTTTCTCTGGCTGGACTAGATTTTATTCAAAATTTGCTCTTGTTGCAAATGGAATGGCTTAAAAATTTCCAATTGCACAAGATTGGTTTTTTTTTTGTTGTTGTTGTTTGTCTGCTTGTTTCTTTACTTCTGCTGCTGCAATATTCTCTGCTAGAAACTCTGCCCCCTGCAGGCTAAGCGGACACTGCCCATCCTTCAAGGCTGCAGTCTCCCTAATTCTGTGGTCAAGGTTGTCCCAAGCCTCCCAAGCCAGGTAGCATCTTTTCCTCATCCAAATTTCCAAAGCCCATGCCACGGCTCTTCATCCAGTCACCTCAGTTAACTCATTTAGGAGTTTCTGAGTGCTTCTCAGGGGCTGCCCTGTGCAGGGCACTGTGGTGCCGACTGTTCAGCTGGCATGCTAGGAACAGGCATGCCCCATGATGGACAAAACAGGGAAGGACTGAGCAGGATTCCTGGGTAGAAGCAACGGTAAGCGCAGAAGCTTGGAATCAGACTGAACTTTGGCCTTGGGAGAAAAGACACGTGGAAGAGGAGAGACAGCGAACAGTCTGAAGTGTGACTTCAACCATCCTCATGGCCAATGGCAAGGTGCCCTGCATTTAGGCATTACACTAAATCTTTTTTTAAATAATACTTTGTGGTTTTTGGAAGTTCCATATTGTTGGGTTCTTTATTTTTAATTTTTATTATTTTTAATTATATCTATGTGGAAATGTGCACATGAGTGCAGGTGCCCACAGAGGTCAGGGGCATGATATTCCCCTGGAGTTGGTGGTGAGTTGCCTGATGTGGGTGCTGGGAGGCGAACTCAGGTCGTCTGGAAGAGCCTACTACAGTGAATCTTAACAGAATCAGAATTGACGCGGGGCAGGGCACACTCAGTCTCTTCTCCTGCCACCCACAGAGTGTAGGGGGAACCTCCTCCTAGGGCTGGATTTTAAGAAAGAAAACAAACCAGGCCCAACCTATTCATCTCATCCTCGTGGCAAGTTCTAAAATGTGTGAGCTCAAGTGCTTTGTGAAGTTTAATTCAAAAGCAGGCAAGAAAACAAACCCTCTGTAAGGAAACTCAGGCGGCAGACATCTGAGGGTGTGTCTGCAGGCCTGAGTGTGTTTACAGGCACATTCCTCTTTGAGGAAACCACACAAAGGAACGCTTTGATAATTGGGTGTTTAGTTCACCCTAAGAAGCTTGTGAGAAGAAGAGAAGGGAGGTTAAGGTTGGATTTGAGAGAGGATATTTTGTTTGTTTGTTTTTGTGACAGGGTTTTGCTATGTAGCCTCAGCGAGCTTGGAACTCACTATGGAGACCCAGCTGGCCTTGAACTTGCTATGATCTTCCTGCCTTGGTCTCCCAGAGCACTGGGACTAAAGGTACGCTCTGCCACTCCCAGCCCTGGGTTTGAGGTTGTTATGAACTCAAGTTCACTTGGGAAACAAGATAACACAGGGCAGAAAGGGTGAGGCGTATTCACAACTGGGGACAGTTATTTCATTTAAAGAAACTTCGTGATCGTGCATGGGAAAGCTATAGATAATGAACAGTTCCAGGATGACAACACAAACATTTGTATTTGGTGCTTTTTCAAGAGTCTCATTTCCCAGCATGCTTTGATTTAACATCCTTGCTCACTGATGTGTTGGTTCAGCTATGGACCAAAAGGGAAAATGGCATCCTTTTGGGCCTGTGCTTTTATTTTTAATTAAGGTTCATATCAGAGTGTGATCTATTCTAGGTCTGGTCTAATGTCTTTGAGGCAGTGGACCGAGGGGATTTCTGATGATTTGCATATCCATTTTTGTTATTATGGAAATACCCAGATCATTTAGGCAATAAACCAGCCAAGAAAATGTGGCCTGAGGGAGCAAAGATGGAGTGCCAGAGTCCACAGAAGAAAACAAAATGGGGAAAGAAGGCAGGTGGCGTTTGAAAGCTGCCCAGCGATTTATGATCACCAAACAGTGACAGAGATGGAGAGTATCTCATCTCTTCAGGACAGGGTGGGTTACCCATGCCAAGGTCAGGAAAGGGGGCATCTGTCAGTTTAGTGGCATCCAACAGCCCTGGGGTTCCCAGGTGTAGGAAGCTATCTGTGAAGGAAAAAGACAGAGCCTTGACCTTCTACACCGGCCTCTTTTCCCACCAATCAGGTGGATATGCTAGGCTTTGAGAGGCCTGGCAGGGTAAAGACGGATCTTCCCCAGGACTGCCTGTGTTGTTCCTAACTCTACAGCCAAGCAGAACAGGTTTGAAGGAAAGAGAAATCAATGTACGTGTGTGTCTCTCAACTTGATGAATGTGGACACTCCCCCCCAAGAGAACTAATTTTTGTGTATAATTAAACATGGAAATGCAATGTTTTCCAATCAACAGCCAATCAGCCTGTGTGGCTCTGAATAGCATTACTGGGAGGCTGTGATTTCCCTGCAAATTGCCTTTTTTGGGGTTGCATTTTAAGATCCCCCCTCCTCAGACTATGCTGACAGGTTGAACGTGAAGGGCTGAGGAAGTTCACTCTGACGTGGGTCCTGGTCTTACCACAATCCCTCCAGGTAGGCGTTGAGGCCTTTGCGAATGACATGACCCAAGTATCCATTTTTCTCAGCCACGTGCTTTGCCCATCTGAAAAAGAAAGGCAGGAGAAGGGAAAACATGCGGGTTGCCGCAGATTAAATAATCACCTTTCCTCACATGATCGCCGTCAATCCCATTTGGGGAATATTTTCCTGTTTGAATTTTTATAAAGCAACAAAGCAGAACAGAATATTAAGAAGGTAAAGAGAATGCATTTGGAGAGCTCTCATTTAGTGTCCTTGTTTACAAATGCTGAATAGCAGCTTGCTATGGAAACAAAGACCCATAATGCACATAACGTAAAATTCTACTGATATAGAAAGACATCTCCACCCAGGGTCCCATAGCTGCTCTTATTAAAATAGGTTCACTAGAGCTATGGGACAGCTCAGAGGTACAACAATGGCTTAGGATGTGCCAGGCTTTGGGCTCAACCCCTGATACCAGGAAAATAAAATAAATACATTTACTACTATACTAATGAGAATGGCCCCCATAGGCTCAGATGTTTGACTACTTGGTCACCACTTGATGGAACTGTTTGGGAAGGATTAGGAGGTGTGGCCTTGTTGCAAAAGGTGTGTCCCAATGGGTTGGGCTTTGAGGTTTCAAAAGCCTCCAGCACTTTTCCTAGTGTCTCTCACCTCCCTTCTCTCTCTTTCTTTCTCTCTCTGTCTCTCTGCGTTGTTCTTGTGGATCAAACTGTGAGCTCTCAGCTACTGCTCTAGCACCATGCCTGTCTGCCTGCTGCCACGCTCCCCACCATAGTGGTATTGAGACTTATATCTCTGAAATTGTGACACCCCCAAAACTTTCTTCTATAATGTGCCTTGTTCATGGTGTCATATGACAACAATAGAAAACCAACTGAGACACATGTTTTAAGTCTGCTCCCTAATGTATCCAAGAGGGGTTTATTAACAGTGAATTACTGTGTTGTGATCTGTAGACTTAAACCACTTTTAAAAAAAGTATAAAACTTTGCCAGGTGTGGTGTGGTTCACAACTTTAATCCCAGCACTTGGGAGGCAGAAGCAAGAGAATTTCTCTAAGTTTGATACCAGCTCAGTCTACATAGTGAGCTCCAGGACAGGTAAAGCTACACAGAGAAACCTATGTCAAAAAACCAAAACCAAAGAAATAAAAAGTATAAAAATGAATAGCTACAAGTTAATGGGGGGAATAGAATAACTTATAAAACAATTGATTAATACAAAAGAGGAATAAGAAAAGAGGAAACCAAAGATGGGAAATGAACAAGATAAGGTAAATAGGAAATAATAAAATAATATATTTTAAAGGTTTATTTATTTTATTTGGTGTGTATAAGTATTTGCCTGCACATCTATATGTACACCACATGCATGCCTGGTGCTCTCTAGTGGTCAGAGGCACAGGATTCCCTAAAACTGGAGTTGTAGATGTCTATGAGTCCACTAGAAGAGCAATAAGTACTCTTAACCATTAAGCCATCTCTCTAGTCCTAAAGAATTAGATTTTAAAACCAAGTGTATCTACAATTGCACTAAATGTAAATGGGCTAAATATAAACAATAACTAAAACTGTCAGGTGGAATAATTTGTATATAAAACTCAACTCTATGCTGCTTATAAGAGCTATACAATAAAGAAAAAAGTGATACATTAGAGGACAGAGAACCACTTAAAGTAAATGGAGACTAAGCTAGCAGTGCCCATTAACAGAAATAACAAGAACAGTGTAAAATTATGAAAGAGTCCACTAGAAACGCAAAATAAATCTATGTGATCCAATTACATAAACTCACGATATACAGCACAAAATTGATAAAACTCTAAGGAAACAAGTCTATATACACAGAGAGTTCTAACACATTTCTTTCAGTAAATGGCTTAACAAGCAGACTAAGAAAAGCCAGAAGGAATACAGAAGGTTTAAACAAATCAACAAACTTGGTGTAGCCATGTATGCAGACATACACCGCTCCTACTCATACATACTCGTGCCCAACAAGTTTAGAAGAGCCTGTTTTAAAGAGAGCAGAAAGCATCGACCAAATCGTCCACACGCTGCTCACTGAGCATGCTCCAGCAAGTTCCCAAGGACTGAGGTTGTTGGGGGCTGCAGACCACCAGACCTGAATTTCCTGTAAATAACTTTTCTTCCTCTGCTCTGAGCAGCCTGCAGCTGCTCTGAGTACAAGACCCTGATGGCAGGGGAGTGGGTTCTGGTGGGCCTGCAGCTGAACGATCCCAAGAGCTGGGGCGTGGCCAGAGCCCTGTATAAGCTGCCCCTGAGCACAAAAGGTTGGCATTCTTGTATCAAGGAAGACCCGTGTCCCATGTCTCTGTCTGTCTGTGTGTGTGCGTTTTTAAGTCTCCAGCCTGGTTTCCGGCTCACGCACATAGCGCATAGAGCAGACACGGGAGTGCTTTACATGAGGTCACTACAAATACACTCTCTGATCATCACGGACAAAAGAGTACTAAGAAAATCTACACAGAGTGAATGTTCACCCCAAATACCCTACATAACAATGAGAAAAGGCTTCAAATTAGCCTGCGTTTTATCACTAAGGCAAGGTCAGATTGGATTTGATCCCAACTGTCTTAAGACAACATCCTTTTAGGGAGTCAGGCTACAGGTGAGCTGGAGCCAAAGGCAGGGTCAGCCATGTTTTCTTTCTTCTATAAAGGGTGAGATATAAACTTTGTAGGTCATAATGGTTTTTCTTTGTTTGCTTTGTAAACTGTTAAAAATGCAAAAAGCTTGTAAAGGCCGGCACAAGACGGCATCTTGTCTGAGAGTCGCAAAAGGCCAGACTTGGAAAAGCATTCTGGGTAGGCAAGACTTGAAAAAGGTGCCTGCTGGATGGTTGGAGAGAGGGTTCAGTGGGTGAGAGCATTTGATGATCTTGCAGAGGACCTGGGTTCTGGGCCCATATGAGGCTTGACACTGTTTACAACTCTAGTCCAGGGGATCTGATGCCCCCTCTTGACCACTGCGGGCACTGCAGTCACATGGTGTGCAGATTTACACGCAGGCAAAGCACACGTGAAGTAAAAATAAATGAATCTTTTTTAAAAAAACAAGCCACCTCGCCAATCTTTCAGAAGTTATTGCAGAATATGACCCAGCAAAACTCTGGGAAGAGGACTGAGAAAGACAAGGGCCAGCCTGGAGGTCAGAACACTGCCAAAAGCAGAAGGAAGGAAAAGCCCCAACGTGGGGCAAAGTCAATCTCAGAATCACAACCCAAAAAGGAGCCCCCACAAAGACTCTAGGAGAAACACCGTGAGAAGATTAACTTAATAGAATAGACCCGAGGGAACAGACCCAATGTGTCTGGGCACACTGAGAGGGGTTTAAGTGACAGGAGAATTTGATCAAGAATACAAGACTGGAAAGATGGCTCAGCAGTTAAGAGCACTGACTGCTCTTCCAGAGGACCTGGGCTTGGTTCCCCACATTATTGCTCACAACCACCTGTAACTCCAGTTCCAGGGTATCTGACAAGCTCTGCCAGTCTCCTTGGGCACCAGGCACACATGTGGTGTACAGACAGATATGCAGACAAAACACTCATATATATGAAATAATAAAAATTAAAACTAAATAAAGGTTTATTTTTTAAAAGAATATGGAAATGATATATATAAAGAGAGAAGAAAAATAATAATTCCTCAACAGAAACTTATGTAAGAAAGAAAAAGCTAGAGTAGTATGATTCATGACTTAGTGATATTACCTCAGCCCTGATACTATTCTCACCAAGACAAAAAACTCCCCGGGGAAGATGGCAGCAGACAGGAAGCCTTGGGGTGCTGGGTCCTGGGAGGCAGCAGAAAATTGCCTTCATTCTCCCGGGGAGCACCACCACACAAGGCCTATGGTGAGAATACTGAGACCAGTGGGAGAGTGTGCTGCTTAGAGATGGAGAAGGAAGAAATAACAGTCAGACTGTGCCATGCTCTAGGGGCCAGGAACTGGAATGGGGTGGAGGGTGGAGGCTGGGATTGCTTGTTTTGTCTTGCTGAATTTTTTTAATTAAAAAATTAAAATACTCTGCTTTTCAGAGTATTTGGTTTTCTTTTTTATTTTAATTTTATGTGTTTTAATTTTGTGGATGTTTACTTACATGTATATCTGTGTAACGCGTTTCGGGGAGGTCCAAAGAGGGCATTGGATCCCCCAGAACTGGGACTATAAATGGTTATGAGCAGCTATGCGGTGTTTGGACTCGAACCTAAGTCTTCTGCAGGGGCAACAAGTGCTCTTAACCTCTGAGCCCTCTCTCCAGCCCCAATTATTTGGCATTTTCCCCCCTTTTAAATCTACAGGCATGTATAAATGATAAATGTAAAAACTGAATTTTAAAAAGTTCAATGAGAGATAAAGAAATAATCAGGAAGGGGAGGGGAATGAAAAAGGAGCAGGAGGGAGGATGGAGGAAGGGAGGAGAGATATCCCTTTTGTCAGGCAAGGTAAGTAGAGGACATGGCTTTTGAATGGTAGGGGACATTTGGCAGATTCTTACACAACGGCTTTCTCGGGATCTCTGGGGAAGGTCTCCAGGTTGCCCGTGATATAGTAAAGAGAACACCACAACGTCCCTTCGATGTGCCCTCCTTGTGCGGCCTTGTGGAAGTATTCACCAGCTAGTGTCTGTAACGAGATGAACAGGAGCCCCCCTCATTAGTGCAGAGCCCTCCTGGCCACAGTGCCTTCAGCACAGCCAAGGTCGCCGGTACTTGAAGCCCCACACGATCACAGGCTCATGTCTTCTGACACTTCAGAGCAAACCAGGTCAAGAGAGAGCTCCAAACAGGCAGCTCGCCCCAGAGGCCTGGGATAGACAGTCTCGCTGAGAACTATTCTGTTGATTAAGTTTACCCAATAAAGACGACACCTTGCATCTAGGAGTGCGCTGCCACCTCACTGGGTCCTCACAAGACCTCTGCAGGCTTGATGGAGGCGTGTGACAGGAGTCGCACGGGGTGAGAACTCCAGCATTTGCTTTCCTAACCTCACTTAATACCGTTCTTTACGCTCATGCACAAAAATTGCACTTCTAGTGGGGAAGTGAGAATTAGAAAGTGACAGGGAATGGATCCACGCTCGCAGATGTGTGGGAGGGCTACTAGACATTTGCAATGCACAGAAATATCAGCTTTAGTGCAGCCGGGGAGAGGTGGAGGGAATAAAGAAAACAAACATTGTGTGTGTGTGTGTGTGTGTGTGTGTGTGTGTGTGTACCGACTTCCACTGGTCACCAATATTTCTCAGAAGGTAGGGAACTACTGTTTTTTTTTTTTAAAAAGCATGGCCTTTATAAGCAAGAGGGACTTGGGGATGAATCTCAGCTTGCCGTCTGTCCAGCTGTGTGGCCTTATTCTTCCCAAACCTCTTTTGTCGTGTTTTTGGGCTTTTTGTTGTTGTTGTTGTTTTCAACAGTAAATGTGGCTTCTGAAACCAGACATGGTGGTACACACTTGTAATCCTAGTCCTTGAAGGGTGGAGGAAGGAGGATCAGAAATTCAAGGCTTGCCTTGGCTACATCATAAGTTTGAGATCAGCTTGGTCTACCTGAGAACTTGTCTAATATTAAACAAAAAAAAAACCCAAAAAACAAAAAAAGCAAGAAAAAACAAACTTCTGATAGTTCCTAGTGGAGAGAGCGAAGTAGGGATTATATAGGAGATAGCTTCTGAAGGTGAGATTCACATCTCACAACAAGACCTCCGACCCGCTCTGATAATCCTCGCCAAATCTAGGGTGGCCATAATATTGTCCATCTCCATATCTGACATCCCCATTCTTTTTTTTTCTTCCCAGGATAAGGTTTTTTAGTATAACCTTGGCTGTCCTAGAACTTGCTCTGTAGCCCAGGCTGGCCTCACACTCATTGGCCCCAGAGATCCACCTGCCTCTGCCTCCTGGGTGCTGGGATTAAAGGCATGCACCACCACTGCCCAGCCTCCACTCTTAAACTCAATATATGTCATCAGCAAATCCTATTTCCTCTTCGTCCAACCTTTGAAATACCTTTGACAGCCAATCTCATATAGCCCTCTCTGTTCTGTTTTACCTGGACGAGAGGTCAACCTCAGTCCCATCCTTGTCCCCTCCCTAGTAAGAGTCACCAGGACCCAGGAGGGATTTCTTTTTTTTTCTTTTATATTTTTTTGAAAGTATGCCCTCATTGCTCAAGAAAGGCCCTCTTCAAGACTATTATTGGTGGTTTCTGTCTCCTTTAGCACAAATGTCAAGTCAAACCATGGCCTGGTCAGGGGCTTCCTTGGCCTCAACTCCCATCTGTCCCCAGTCTCTCCCTCTCCCAGCCTTCCTGCTGGTCCTTTAGCATGCCAAATCTGCTTCCTTCTCGGGACCTTTACCCTAATCATTGTTTCTTTCCAGAATGTTCTCTTAAATATCCATAAGATTCCTTTAGAAGCCTTTACAATGTCATCTTATCAGAGAAGACGCCCCCCCCCATTCTAAAACAGCATCTTCCAGTCTCCTCTAGTTCCAGCCTCTTTGTCCCTCTGATCAGGATAGGGACCGGTATGTCCACTGCTGTGTGCCTGGCTGAGGGGGCTATATGTCACAGTTCTGAGTTATGATTCCCATCAGCAGTGTGACCATGAAGAGAGGGTTCCCACATCACAACAGGGCCTAGGTCCTGACTTAAACTAAGTATATGGCTCTAATGACTCAGAGATCTGGTGGCCCATTCTAGAAGATAGGCACAGACATAGCTGATGTTTCAGAGGCTGGTATACATAAACCTGCCATCTTCTGAGCTTCTGAAGTGCTTGGCATTGAGGAAGTGCCCAGGAAACACCAAAGATGGCCTCTGCTCTTCAGTTTGTAACTTTGGTCTCACCTCTGGCAACTCTATCAGCCCTTGGCCCTTTCTGCCTCTTAGAAAGCCAGTTTCCCTGAACCATCTCTTGCTCTCCCATGATGGATAACTTCCCTTACCATCCTCTACTCAAGCCTTCCTCTGCCACAAAGACTTCATGGATGCTCTGGCCTTCCTTGGTTCCGCTCCCTGGAAGCACTTGGATCAGCTCTCACGTGGCTAAACACATCTTTTCCTCAAGGTCATCATGCCCTCCTCACTGAGTTCCCTGAGGGCAGACCCATACCTCAGGTCACATTTTACGCACCTCCCATGCCATCATGCCTCCTTGAGGCTGAGCACTAGCAAACCTTCCCCCAAGCATTCACAACCAGCCACTGGCCAGGTGTCGAGCCATCTCAGGTTCACTCACCAGATTCCTTCCAGGAACTCCCGGGAAAATGCCATCCAAATACAGGACCCCAAGATTGTATGATGCATCTGGGTTCCCCATTTCTTCTGCTTTTAACCAGTATTTTGCTGCTTTGGCATAATTTTTCCTGAATTTGTGATAATACCATCCCAGGCCATTGACGGCCTGATGTAATCCCTGAATTTTAGAACAAGAGGGAAATTATTATTATTATTATTTTAACGAAATCTAAAGCCATCTGGAAGCAGTTGCTGTGGCGGCATTCTTCCCGAGTCTTTCCTTTCTCTTTTTCGAGGGGCAGATGGCACTGAAGAAAAGCTAACTGCTAGACAGCACGAGCCTGCCTAAGAGACTTCCCAGGTGGATTATGTCCGGCTGCTGCTGGGTTTTCTGCCTTGCAGCCTCAATAGTGACGCTGGTCCCCAAATCATCTCTCAATGCCTATGGGCTCTTATGCAACACCCCTGCAAATGCTGCTCCTCACCCAGCAGGATCCAGCATGCCCTTCAAATTCACGGGAGCTGGGCTGCAGCAGGATGCCTAAGATTGCAACCCTCCCTGGCTGGGATAGTTTCTAGGCGACCCGCCTGCCCATCTGTTGAGTCCTCTGCTCTAAACACCAACAAGCCTCTGAGGGCAGCAGCTGTGACAAACCACTTGCACAGCTTCGGGGCTCTGAGATGAGCTGGCATCTCCAGTTCTGATGGGATTCAGGCTCGGATAGGGACCGGAGCCGCAGAGAAGGATGGTGAGGGAAGGTTTCAACATGGAGCTGGTAATCTCGATTCCAGGGAAGGAGCTGTTTATGTCAATCTGTCCTCCAGCGTACTTGTTCTTCCTGAGTGTATTTCATCGGGGACCCTTTCTGTTCTCACAGATGCACAGATGATGAAACTCGACTGTCTTGCAGGGCAAGAATAATCCCAAGAGAGCCTCCCGCCCTGCCATACCTAACACACCTGTACCCAAACTGAGCTCTCAGTTCTCAGTCCTTGCCTGACCTAAAGACCAGGGGGGAGAAAAAGACGGGAGGGACCAAGAGTGCTCTTGCGTCTGCGGACTTGTAAGGACAGTCTCATTGTGGAAGCAGGCATTTTAGCCTCCCCTTTTAGCCAGGAGAAATTGACATCTTGGTTTTTATCTCCAGCACAGTAGACACTTTCAAACAAGTGCCAGATGGATGAAATCTGCACTCTGAATGCAGGTGCAAAACAAAACCCCCTACCCTTAAGGTGGAGGCCATTCCTGCAGGCCGTCAAGACACCCAGACCAACAGAACCACCTGAGCTGAGTCTGGCACCATGACCTTCACAGAAGCATTCTTACACGCCGGGGGCAATCTAAATTCCCTGTAAGTACTATAAACTCTCTCTACAGAAGTAATAGACCAAGGCATTCTATAAAGTGGCAGCAAAATTTTGGGGGCATGCCCACAGTAACATCTGAATGGCTTTTCATTGCTCAGCTGGAGAGAACACAGCCTGATTCCGAGGCACCACCACAAGCTGAAAGCTAGTGCTTCTCTGGGAATTGCTCTGTGTTCATTTCAGCTCAGGAACCCACAAGAAATCCTGTCATATTACTTAGTACTTAGCCCTTGTTCTGGACCTCTATTTAACTGGATCAACACATCTGCCTCTGTGTGTCTTCAAATTCCAAAATTTGAGTTGTAGGTATCTTTCCCCTACAGTCCCTGTCAAACACGAGGCCCCCAGTGAGTCCTTGCCAATGAGAGTGAGATTCACACAGTGCTTAAGGCATAGAGACTCCAAAATGTTTTGTAATCTGAAATAAAGCCGGTTGAATGTGAATTCACCACTAGGGGCGCTAAAGAGATGCAAATTCACGCTCTAGTGGACACTTGAGGATGCCCTGAACTCAGTACGTCAATGACCGTTACTGAGCTGCTTCACTGTTCCTGTGCATCACTTGGGTTAGGTCAATAGCATGAATGTACAATAAGCAGGGTCATCACAGCCGAGCACTGGGCTGAGCTCCTGGAGTTCAGTTGAAGAGAGGGAGGAGGGATCATGATGAGCAAGAGGGGTCAAGATCATGGTTGGGGAAATCCACAGAGACAGCTGCTTGGAGCTCATGGGAACTCCGGGACTCTGGACTGACAGCTGGGGAACTTGCATGGGACCAATCTAGGCCTTCTTAATGTGGGTGACAGTTATATAAATAGCTTGATCTGTTGGGGGAGGGGGCACTGGCAGTGGGAGCAGAACTTATCCTGGGGTGCATAAACTGGTTTTTTGGAGCCCATTCCCTTTAGTGGGATACCTTGATCAGCCTTGATACAGGGGGAAGGGCTTGGTCCTGCCTCAACTTAGTATGCTAGACTTTGTTGACTCCCCAGTGTAGGCCATACCCCCTCTGAGGAGTGGATGGAGGCAGGGAGGGGGAGAAGTAGGGGAAGCAGGAGGAGGAAAGAGAGGGGGAGCTGGGGTTGGTATGTAAAATGTAAAAAAATTAAATAAAAATAACCAGGGTCATGTGCACTGCTAACACATAGATAGATAAGCCTTCTGAATTTCTGACTTCCTAATTCAACTTCCTCTTCTATGGGGCAGGATGTTCTGAGCTACCCCAAGAAAAAGAATTGGGAAGAAAAATTAGCATGGTTACTTTTAGAAGCCTTGAGAACAATGGACCAGCCAGGGGCTGTAAAGAACTATAGAGTACCCTGGCAAGGTGGAGAACCAGACTGGCTTCTAAGATTCTATTCACGTGCATATCTGGACACAGGTGCATGTGGGAGCATGGGAGGACTAGTGCTCATGCATTTGGACCTGCATGCACGCATATGTGTGCGCCTGCGTGTCTTCTTTCAAGGGATGTTCTGGCCTCCAGTCTGCAGGGTTCTCTTGAAACCAGCTGACTGAAGATACTATTGAAATATAAACAGTGGCAGAGGCAAAAGGATTCATAAAGCTCTGACCTTGGTGAGGATCTTTGTTAACAGCCCATTACCAAAGCATGAGGAGCAAATGGGAATTGGTCAGAACAGGGTTAACTTTCCAGGAAATTCGGCTTTAGTTTTCCTAATTCAATGGCCTTTCTCCCCATTCAATTTCAAGGAGCCCTACTGCTTGTTATCAGGACAGCTGGTGATTATAATTTTAGCCTTCAAACAAAATCAGCCCAGATTCTATTGGCGGTAAGGTACATTCAGCCTCTGAACGGTGCTGTCCTCATTGTGGGAAGATTATGTGTGTGTTGTAACTTAAAATGACTAGTCGCTGCACAGGGGGACCCCTCCCCACCTCACTTCCACCTCTGCTTTGTGGAAGAAAGCTGGCCATTTGCTTGCGCAGCTCTCTGAGAGTGTGGGTGTGAGGAGCTTTTCCCTCCCGACAATATGCATGGGTTACCTTGGAAGCGGCTTTCTTCATGAGCTCTAAGGCGAGCCGTCTGTTCTTTTTAACTCCTTGACCCTAAACATTGACAAACAGCAATAGTTACGAGGAAAATGAATCCCGAATCCCCACAAGCATCACACAGAGACACCCGCGTTCAATATAAAACGCTTGCAAACAAACCCTGAGCCTTTAAAATTAAAAAAAAAAAAACCCACAATCTTAAGCCTTCCTAGCACAGCAGTATTGCAAGATATCATCATTGCTGTTGTCATCGCCACCACCATCATCATCTTGTTCATGTTTGTGGGAGAGGAACAGCCCCAACCTCCCAGCTCATCAGCAATAGTAACTACCCTACAACACTGATCATCATGTGAACTGCGTTCCCATCATTCCACAGGTGCTGGGGGAGAAGCTATAACGCAGGTTGGATGGATTTGGTCATCCCGGGGACTTTCCTCTGGAGTTATCTAATTTGACGCCCAGATAAAAGCATGTTATCTGTGTTGAACAATCGAGAGTTACTGGCACAGGTCCCCAGGGTGTGACACTGTGGCTTCCAGAGTGAGAGTGTGCTGTAAAGAAGCTAGGACCCTGAGAAAGCAGTCACCTGCCTCCAAGGCAAGTGATGAACGCTAACAAGATTCTCTCTAGCAGACAGTGGTGCTCCCACAGCGGTGGCTTGTCCTCTGTATATAGAGATGGACTTTGCAGTTCTTGTTGTAAAAAGACTTTCTAAAGCGTCTAAAGGACTATATGCAGAAATGGTGGGTCCAAGAGTGGGCAGAAAAGATGTCCCTGAGATCTTGACCCAAGTCTGACGGCAGGAGGGAAGCCAGATGAAAGTCTCTGTAGCTCCAAATTTATTCACAATCGTGAGTCACTTCCACTCTCCCAATGCTTTAGTGGATCTTCCTTAACTCGGAGAAGACTCACAGGGTCACAGGATATGACCACGGGAGGGTTGTCCTCGCATGAAGACAGCAGTCTGGAGCTGCTGATTAACACACCATGTGATCATGGGCCAGCACCTCCATCACCACATCTAACCAACCATCACAGCCACTGTACAGGGGAGCCACTGACATCCGCTTCTACCTCAGACTTCCCAGAATTGCATAATATGTGAGAACGCGAGGCAGGACTTGAACACATGCAAGCAGGCTAAGTCTCTGACCACCATACTACACTGTCAACTGTGTAGTTTTGGCTCTATTCCAAGAAAGTATAATGACTCCTAACTCCCTGCATAGTATGGAAAAGACGAGGGTTTGCTTAGCTCTATATTTTTAAGGACAACCAATAGAAATAAGAATCAAACTGAAGTTTAAATTCTACCCATGTTTCTACTGGACATTAACTATTTAGTAAAACCAAAGTGAAGGGTAGAAAAAAAATTTTCTTAAAGGTATCCCTGTGCTATCTAGTTTTATGTCAACTTGACATAAGCTAAAGTCATCTGAGAGGAGGGAAACTCGATTTAAAAAATGTTTCCATAAGACTGGGTTGTAAGCAAACTTATAAGGCATTTTCTTAATTAGTGACTAATGGGAGTGGGCAGCCCGTTGTGGGTGGTGCTGTCCCTAGGCTGGTTCTAGAAGAACCTGGGTTCTAGAAGAAAGCAGGCTGAGCAAGCCATGGGGAGCAAGTAAGCAAGCAGTGCCCCTCCATGGCCTCCGCATCCCCTCCTGCCTTCAGGTTCCTGCCCTGTTTGAGTTCCTGCCTGGTTTCCTCTGATGATGAACAACAATAAACCCTTTCCTCCCCAACTTGCTTTTGGTCATAGTGTTTCATTAAAGCAATAGGAACCTTAACTATGACAATGCCATTATGTCATTTAATTAGGAAGAGGGTAAGAACACATCTGTACACTTAAAAGAATTAGGGAACAAGATAACACTTGGACTGCCTGAGAAGCATCAGAGGCAGTGGAATAACGGAACATCTAAACCTAGTAGAACGCAAGGTTCATCTTCCCCAATTCTCTGCTTTGAAGGAATGAAACAGGACAAAGGCTCACAGAAACACAGCATATCCCTAAACCAGACATTCTGCTTTTCAGGGCAGCAATGCTTCCAGCAGTCCTTGCTGTTTAATCTAGTATTCTTGTCAGCCTCATCGGAACTTCTCGAACAAAGCCTGTACCATATGCTAATCTGAGCAGCACTGGAAGTTCTTAAATGAGACCAATGCCAAACATGGGCAGAGTGTGTGCTTAGTGAACAGCCTGTGAATGCTGTAACAGAGGACAACACCAAGTCTAAGTCAAACTTTCACGATCAGGCGAATGTAAGATGTGATGCTCTTGACCTCCTTGGATAAGCCACACCCCCACCCTAGTGTCATCTTTGCATGTGGTATGTTGGGTGCCCTACACAGCCAATGCACACCATTGCCTTGACACCCAGGATACCCAGGAATTCCTATTTCCATGGGACGCCTTTCTATGTGGGCTGTAATTTAAAAGAGCTCCTTGCCAGAAGCGATGCTCTTCTCTGAGATGCGGATAAAGGCTTCCTGCACCGTACCCAGAGATAACTTAGACAGAATTCAATAGCACTGGCAAAACAAAAACAGCTTTGAGATCTGGGAAATGAGACCCGAGGAAACATGTCACCCACAGTCACAGATGTCCGTTTGTGCATCCCATTCTACACCATCAGATCCTGGTAGGGAGAAATAATGCCTGACTTATGCCTCCTTCTTCTCTGGACTTTGCACAGTGTCCAGCTCCAACTCTGGTGGACAAGTGTCTCTCTGCTACCCCATTTCTGTCCTTTGTCTTCCCCTCCAGTGTATGAGCCCCCTGAGGCCAGGGATGTGACTCATGCCTCCATAGGTCCCTCCACTGAGTGCCGAGGTTGGCATGTGGCCAGCACAGAATGGATGTTTATTAGATAAATACATTGGCATATGGAGAAGATTCAGATAATTTCTGTTGATTTGGTGCCTGGAAAGAGAAGGTCTAGGCCTCAATTTGGAAACTGTAACAACCATTAGATTTTCAGGCTTCAATAAGGGGTTTAGAGGAGTGAGTTGTAGCGACATCATGGCTGTCAGTAAGTGAGCAGCCACAGCTGTGGATCTGGAGACAGGTCTGGCCAGGCACACAGGTGACACATGGTTATTTGATGACATTCATTTGGGGGCATAGGCATAAGGTCCAAGGATTTCCCTCTCAAAGCCAAAGTGTCTCCATTTCCAAGCTTAGGTCTGCAGCCATACCACCCTGAGCGCACCTGCTCTAGTCTGATTTCGGAAGCTAAGTGGGGTCAAGTTTGATTTGTACTTGGATGGGAGACTTTCCTGAGATTAGTGATATTCTTCATCTGCGTTTGGGCATGCAGACCACTGTCATAAAGCCAGTCTGCCTGGATCCCTGCCCCAGGGGTGAAACGCATCGGTTAGGTGACCCTGGGTCAGTTACAAAACCTCTCTGTGTCTCTGCTGCTCTATATGAGAATATGACACTAAAACGGCCATAGCACTCCCGGCCGTGAGGATTCAATGTGCTAGTTTATGTGGAGCAGGGAGCAAATGCCCCACTCATTGGTGGAAATAATGATTTTCTTATAAAGGGCACACATGTGGTACAGATTTTAAACCCCACTGGTCATATTGTTGCATTCCGTCCATGGCCACAAGCATCATCCCGGGATATAAGAGTCTTCAAGATATCCACAATGGGGGCAGCAACAGAACTCTAATACCTGCCCTCTGTCTCCTGGACTCCTCCCTTCCCTTCCTCCTTAGATGGCAACCAGGTTCACTTCCCCTGCCCCCCATCATTGGGACTGTTGGGATCTGGCCCAAGCACACACTCTATTGAACCAGAGACAAATGTGCAGCCCCTATGGGGCTGGTGGCCATGCACCAAGCCAGGAAATATGGGTGTCTCCTTCAGAATGTCACAGAAGTATAGAGAAGCCAGGTGACAAGTGTAAGATTGTCAATTAAAATTGCGCCCAGGGAAGTGCTTCTGACTTCCTTTTCAGCGTTGTCCCTCTCCATCACAGGTGACAGCAGCTTGTTCTAAGACTCCCTGTTTGCCTGCACGCCCACGGGAAATGTCTCAGGATGTCTATTATCAGAATCGAACAATTTTAGACCAAATTAAGTGATTCTTACCTTGAATAACACGATGGCGTAGTCATAGATCAGTGCAGGATCCTCAGTCTCCAGGGCCCCCTTAGCGTACCACTCGATGGCAGCCTCTGGATTCTTGGCCACCCCTTGCTGTCCCCAGAACAGCATCTGGGCCAATCGTTGCTTAAAGACAATAGCGATTTAGAACAGTGAGTTTCCTGGGTAATGTTTCACACAACACTTGAGGGAGTGGTCGGGCAAACCTAATGTAAAATGTTCTAGGTTGAATGGCCAGCCACCAAAGGGACATCTGTATCACCCTTCGAAGGCCCAGGGAATGTTTTAGAAGAAGAGGCAGAAAGAATGCAAGAGCCGGAGGAAGCCGTGGGGATAGGTGTGTGTGTGTGTGTGTGTGTGTGTGTGTGTGTGTGTGTGTGTGTGTGTGTGTATGTGTGTGTGTGTGCACTGTCATAGGTCTGGGACAACTTGTGGGAGTTGCTCTGTCCTTCCACCATGTAGGTCCCAGAGAACAGATTCAGATAAGCTGGGTATCAACTGAGCCATCTCACCAGGCCCCTTCATTTTTTAAGGTTTATTTATTATTTTTGTGGGTACCCAAGAAAGTCTGGGTGCATCACATGCATGTAGGAGCCGCTGGTGACCAGAAGAGGGCATCAGATCCTCTGGAACTGGAATTACAGGCAGTTGGGAGCCATCATGAGAATACTAGGAACTGAAGCTGGGGTCTCTGCAAGAGCAGTAAGTGCTCTTAACTGCTGAGCTGTTGCTCCAGACCCCACGACACCTGTCACTCCTGATGTCACAGCAGTTGTCATTACCTGCATATGACCTCGAGAAGAATGGGCCTCTAAACAGCCCATCACGGAAGGGCGAGGGGTTTGTGGGTCCTCAACCTTCCCTGTGTTAACAGCTGATGAGGGATGGAGAGATATTGTTTCCAGTGGTGCCTATGCTCCTGTAAACAACCCTCATGAAACTCAAGGGGTTTCCTCTCCCTATCCCTCCTTTCCTTTCTTTTCCTCTCCTTTTCCTTCCTTCTCTCTCTTTCTCTCTCACACACACACAGAAGGGGACTAGCTGGGAAGAGGAAAGGAAGTAGTGGGAGGATGGAGGAGTGAATAAAATTGAAATACATTATGGATATGTATCATAATGAAATCCATATTGCATAATTAATATATGCTAATAAAAACATATAACACGTTTTAGGTGGAGAATAAAGACTTAAACACACTATTTTCAGAAAGAGGGAGGAGTCTGAAGGCATATTTGCATAAATACAAGCTACAACACACATGTTCTTGCCTCCTGACAGCTCCTAGCCTTCCTCTCATGATGGATACAACCACAGAGACAGCAATGTGCACAAGAGATCAGCCACCGAGAAAGGTCCTAAGACAGACCTCCTTGCTGGTCGCTGACAAAACGGCAAAGGCAATACCTACTACCCGAGTCTGGGATCACTAGGCAAGTTTCATCATGTTCCAGCCAGCCAGTTCTGGTTCTGGTCCAATACATACACACACACACACACACACACACACACACACACACACACACACCCCACAAGACTTTACCTAGCACTCTCAAAAATTCCCAGAAGCTTTTGCATATAGATTTGCTGAAGGGAATAAGTAAGTGTCCACTGTTAAAAGATTAATGTGAGCTCTGGAGCCCCCAAGAAAAGGTATTTCTATAACTACATTACTCCCTACTGAAAGGACAGCAGGCCAGGGTTATAAACCCAAGAATGGGGGCAGGGGCCCCATGTGGGTCCCTTATTGTCTGACCTTATTTCTGCCCCAATACTGATACCTTCAATGTCCAGCAAAGAAAATATCAACTAAAATACCAGAAAGATTTCTAGGGAGCATTAGGAGATGGAAGATCTCTAGGGAGCATTAGGAAACAGAAGATCTCTAGGAAGTATCAGGAGACTTTGTTAGTGCCTCTGACTCTTGTCCCTTCCCTATCTCTGCTACTCCTGCCACTCAGCCATGCTGGAGCCTCCTCCCCAGCCTGAAGTGCTCCCTAGGAGCACCCATCCACTGCTAAAGCCCTCCTTTGGGAAAAAGGCTTCTGGTGAAGTCAGCCTCAGCAAACTGCAGCCAAAGGCTTTTCATCGGCTGCAAATCAGACTCCTAAAACTCTGCTCAGAGAAGTCAGATGTTCGAGAGAAAAGGTCAATCTTCCTGGCTTGACACTCTGTAAATACACTGTAAACAGTGATTGTTCTCCTGGCTGAACACACAGCCATCATCTAATTTTTCCCACACTCAAGCTACTCCTTGTTTGCTATCTGATGCATGCACCAAGAGGAGTCTTTAAGGGTGCAGATACCCTGGTATCTTCTCTTTCTGGTTGGGTGGGAGGACTACACCCCAGCCTCTTGAACTTGAGAATGACCATGTGATACGCTCTGGGACTTGGGCCCCTTATGCACAGAAGTGTTGCCCGCGTGGCTCAGGTGCGCCATGGCTGGGGCCCTGACAATGATGTTGGAAGTATGTGGAGAAGCCCTATCCATCCACCTGGGTTCTAAGGCTGCAAGAAAGAGTTCCATGGGACACGATAGCAATCAGAAGAGATAGCGGCATTGCTTTAAGCCACCGGGGATGGGGAGGTTTTGTTACTGAGGTGTCCGACAGACTCGCTAGAGCGGGCCTATGCTTACCTGTGCTGCCGCGTTGCCGCGGGCGGCTTCATGCTTCAGCCACATAAAGACATCTCCATCCTCTTTGGTTTGGACTTTGAGTATTTCATCATCTTTGAGTCTGATAGTCTCAACATACGCCTAAAAAGAAAGGAAGTAGAGAAAAGGGGGAGGAGGGGAAGAGAGGAGGTAAACACCCAAAGGCCATGAGCTTGCACAGACTTAATGTTGTCAAACCAGCAATTATTCAAGCAAAAGCCATATGAATAATTTAAATCTTAGGCGTGACTATCTGGTCATGGGGGTGAATTATTTTTAAACGAGTATACCACATCCTGCATTGTTATTTGTTCTTATCAAAGAAGTTGGGGAAGCCAGGATTTTTCCCACCCCCACTTCACTATTCAAGGTTGTTCAAAAGTCTGCCTGATGTCACGGTTCTCAGAACCAGCTCCCATTTCCACCAGCACCAAAAAAATTGTTACTTTCTAAGTATGACCTTAATTTTTACTAAAGCATCCTTATCTGGCATAACTAAATATGTTTATTTCACAGCTTCGGTTATTGTCTGCTATACCCCCAAAGTCAGAAATCTACCCTGAAAAGAAGCAAGCGTACTAAACTCGAAGACTATGAGATGGGATGTTCCATATGCTCTAAAGATGAACCCAGAGGGAAAGTCCACAGGGTAATTTGAATTTGCACACAGCCAGTCAGGTGCTTGACTTCTTTGGAGAAGACAAGCTCCATCGCAGTGTATACATTTGTATTAGAAACCGGCGCCCATTGTTCTGTGGCTGCTCTCATATATGATGGAGTCTGCGCAGCACGCCATGAGGGGGCCCTGGAGCAAGCGACCCATGCTCTGCCAAGCCACAGGCAGGTGTGAGAAATTGGCAGCAAAGCCTCAGAGAATGAGGAGCCAGGCCTGATTTCCCTTCTGACTGCCTTTGTTTCTTAAGAAAATTATTCAATCACAGTTTCTGGTCGGTAGCTCCATTGCTTAGACTATCCCTCAGCTGCTTCCTCTGTGGGTCTGTGTGGGGCCCAGGGTCCCTTTCAGGAGCACTAGGGGACTGAGGAGTCCTGCAAGGCTCAGGACCCAGCTCAATCCATTCCTGCCACGTTCAGTGTAGAAACAATAGAGGGCCTCTTCTTTTTATTGAAATCGACTATGGTGGCAGGGTGTCTAACGGGTCTTCACTCAAACCACCACCCCCAGACCTGATTTACAGACAAAGTAACAAATGGAGGCTGCTAAAGTGAAACAGGAATTCCAGCTCGCTGCTCTGCCCTGAAAGCCAGGCTCGCACAGAGATCCTCCACCCTTGCTATGTCACTCTCTGGTGGGAAGACCCTGCGGTCTCCACTGGGAGAGAGTCCGTGTGTCAAGGGACGACTCCATATGTCCACAGCAGGGTTGGTAGGGCCCCAGCTGGCACTTCAAGGACACTTTTGTTTTCGCTGAGGAGCCTGGGGTTAGGCAGAGGAAGAATTCTCGGCTTTATGTTCACCTGGAGAATTCCGGTGTTTTGATTTTTGGTTTTCTTTTTCTCCTTGGCATGAGACTTGAAAGAGAAAGACTAGACACACAGAGACAGTTCTGCCTCAGAGCTTCATGCTCTTGCATCTCTGTGACTTTGGCACTGATGACACACCAGTGACCCTCATGAGGAGTGGGACAGGCAGGCACTGTCCCACTCCTTATCCCAATGGACAACCGTGCTTGGTTATGATCCACACCCCCATTTCACACACCCGAATGCTGACGCCCACGGATGTTAACTAAACTGCCCAAGATCACACCATCAGTTCTTCTACGCTAGGAGTCAATTCCAGGCTGGCTCACACCCGTGCCTGGCAGCTAGTCTCCCTCGAAGGACTGGTACATCTGGGAAGAAGCACATGCTGGACTGTCTCAAAGTCCCCTGCCCTCCCAAACACAATGTTTCTCTGTGGGCACTGTCAGAGGGGTCTTGGTTGAGACTGCATTTCTTGGTGTGTTTTGGGGGGGGCTGAGCAGCCATGCACAGCTGTGAAGAAAGAACACATCTGCTTCTGGCTCCACGGCTCTTGCCAGGACTGGTGGGTGCTGCCATTGGGCTTGGCAGCAAGCTATAAGTATCAGGACCACGCCCTTTCCTCCCTGACCCAGGGGATTTCGGTTCCGACCCACCACCAACTAAATGTGAGCCTTGGGCCACTTACTTTATTTAGATGGTACTGCTTTCTGCAACCGGAAAAAGTGGCGGAGTATAGAACCTCCCACCTCCAGAGCACTCAAGAGGTGAGCCATTACGTTTTTACAGTACAAAGAGGAAGATCTAAGCTGAAATCTAGACTCTGCTGCTCATTTGCTGGGTAACTTTAGTAACTTTAATTGACCACTTTTAGAAGATGGTAATAACATACTGACCCCACAGGGTTGCAAGCTTATATGTGATCTGCACATATCCATAATCTATATACAATTTATTTATATCTAGAATTGCAGCACCAGGGAATAGAAGTTCAAGGGCATCCTGCAAAGTGAGTTTCATGCTAGCCTGGTTCACATGAGAAATGAAAACAAAAGGAGTACAATCTAGAGATAATGTCCAAATATCAGACAATTTTTTGAGAGCTCATACCCTGTGCCAAGCACTGTCCAGCATGTGGATGAACTGATGTGTGTTGTAACAACTGTGTGCGAGGCAGACAGTCATGGTGGCCAGGCGGGAGTGGGAAATGAAGGCAAGGCCAATAGCACAAGGCTTCCCCCCCCCCCAGTGCAGCCAGACTGGGAGTGAGCCAGTCAAATCTGATCGACCACACTGTGTGCTGCACGCAGGCAGGGAAGGGATGCCTCTCCATGATCCTGGGGTCCCCAAAGCAGCAGATGGCACCACATCAGATGTCTATGCCTGGGCTTTCTGTGGAAGGAGATGATCTACAAAACACCTAAAGACAGAATGGCTTTAGGAAGGCAGCTGAAAGGTGCTCATTCATTCAAGTTGTGGCCAGAGATGGGGTAGGATACAGAGAATAGCCATGGCGGGGTGAGGCAGGTATGCAGAGCCAGGGGTGCCATGCTGGTTGTTCTGAGAAATCCCAAGGTTCCCGGAAGGTCCTGTGGCTGCTTTTTTCATAAATCAGTGACATCAGAATGAATAGCCCAAAAGTTCACATCTTATATCACAGGGTTAGAGCATGCTGCCAAGTTCCCGGAGGACCAGTGTCTGGAAACTGTCACCCTCAGATCCCTGGACCGAGTGCCAGAGAAAGGCGCCGCGTTGTCTAGGAAAAGCTTCACCTCTCCCTTGCCCAGCCTGCAGGCTGCCAGGGGCACTTGCTGTTCTGTTAAAGGCTGCTGTCACTGGTTTCAGGAAAGGTCAGAGAGGGGAGAACAGGGGTTGGGGGAGACAGAGACAGACAGACAGACAGACAGAAAGAGAAGGAAGGAAGGAAGGAAGGAAGGAAGGAAGGAAGGAAGGAAGGAAGGGAAGAAAAAAGAAAGAGAGAGAGGGAGGGAGTAGAGGAAATGAAGCAGGGATGGGGCAGAAGAGATGGAAAGAAAGGAAGGAGGTGGGGGAGTGGATAAGAAAAAGGAAGGGAGAACAGAACAAGAGAGGGAACAAAGAAAGGAAGGGAGAGGGAAAGCAAGAGGAGGAAGGAAGGGGGAAGACAGGAGACAGGATAGGACAGCTGGCTGGGCTGCAGCTGGACATTGTCTAGAAATGCAGCCTTCTAAGGACTTGTGGGCTGCTACCCAGGCAGCCCCAGAGAGCCAAGGAGGAGCTGGCGAGAGGCTGGGCCAGCGTTATAGCCAATGCTTACACCTGCTAACCGTTGCTTAGTTCTAGCCAGTTGTACCGCTGGCTCCCAGTTTGAAAGGGTGGTTCTTAGCTGAAAGTTAATGTTTTGTTTTAAAGCAACAGTGGGAAAGTATTGACTACTGCAGTAGAGAGAAAGGAAAGCAAGGTTCTGCAGATGCTGACAGCTGGATCCTGCCAGGGTCCTTGCCCTGAAAGCCTGTCGAAGGAGCCAGCTCTCCAACCCTGGGCAGGCAATGACAGAGATGTGGGAGCTCCAGCAAGGCCCCAGAGGAGGATGCTGCTGAGCACATGGTACAGTAGGAAGGGTCCCACGGAAATTGTGGGGGAGGAGAGAGCAAAGAGATGGACAGAGCCAGGACTGTGAACAGTGTGCTGTGCCCAAGATATGGTAGTGCCAAAGTTAGCAGGCCAAGGCAGAGTTGCCAAGGTAAGAATGGGTAGAGGGAGGGAGTGCAGACAAGAAATGCCCTTGTACGCCCTGGTATGACCTGTGATAGAGCTGGGTGACTTGGGGTCAGTTCTTAACCCTGACTACACATTATAAAAATGAGAGGAGCTTCTAATATACACACGCATGTGCACACACACATACACTCATATACATTCACGTACACATAAATGCACACATACCACACCACATACACATATGTGCATTGTGCATAAATGAACACACCCATGCATATACAAATAAATACATGTACACACATGTACGTATGCAAACATACACCTCAGTATCCCAGAAGGATTGGTTGCAAGACCCCCCACAAACAATGAAATCCCTGATTCTTGTCTCTTATCTATTATGTGGTAACTGGGAACCTAGAGCCTCAAGTGGAGTTCAAATGCACTCAACCATTATGCCCCAGCCCCAGCCCCATGCTCTAAATCACAGCTAGATTACTTACAATACTTAATACAATATAAATAACATACAGATAGCTATTATGCTGTGTTTCTTAGGAATCTGAAGAGAGAAGTCAATACACACTGGGGCAAACACCTTGCTTTTTTGGAATATTTTCAATCTCTCCTTGGTTGCATCTGAGAGTGTGGCCTCTTAGGCAGAGAGTAAAAAGCAATATACACACATATATTACCTTCTGTCTATGTGTGATCTTACTCCGGGGTACTGGGGTTTGGGGCATCAACATTTGGATTAGGGGAACACAATTTTGCACCCCTAAGAGAAGTTGTTGCAGCAGCTCGGGATAGACAATCAAGGACCACAGAAGGCAGTGGTGGCAGCAATGGAGATGGGGAAGAGAGAAACTGGGGTGGTTCTTAGATAGGATGAGGGGTCAAGGGTCAGCCCCATTTCTTAGTGTAGCTATGGGAGTCATCTGAGGAGGGGTTAGCACTAGAGGAAGGGAGATGTGAATGGCCAGCTTCTTTTGTGAGAAGTAAGAAAGATAGGAGGTGGAGATAAAGTTTGAGTACTAGCAACATGCAAAGGCAGCTGTTGCTGGGGACTGCCATGCTCCCAGAAGACACAGAGCAAAAGGGAAGCTGTGACCAAGCGGAGGCGGAGGGGACTTCTAAGGACTGGACTGAAGGAATGGAACTCGTTTGCAATTTAAGTCACAGTCCAGACAGAGGGAAAGCTGTCCCTTCCCGTTCTACCTGTGGCACAGGCCCACTCAGGCACAAGTGAGCGGAGTGAGAATCCTGATGGAGAAGATGAAATGATGCGAATCCCAGAAGCAAAGATGCAAAGAGAATGAAGAAAGGCACCATTGACAGAGCCTTCGCTTCTTAATTAGCGGTCTGGCTTTCAAGAGCTCCTCGTTTGCTACATTATGCTGGTGAATTAATAGATACCTCAACAAAAGGACATTTCAATGAACGCATGACACCTGCTTCAGTCCTCAAGAAGCCATTAATTATGAATTCTTAGGAAAATGAGCGATGACACAACTCCTCTAAGTGTATAATTCCTATCCACGATGCCTAATCATACGGCCTTTCAGCTGCGAGACACATCTCTTCTGCTCATCTCCTCCGGTTCTGACCAATTAAACATTTTCATTCCTAATCATAACATTTCACATGCCAAGTCTTCAAAAGAAAAGGAGCTTGTCAGCAACGTACCACTTCCCGCTGCTAATTGATGCTGGATTTGGATTCTTAAGTGTGTGATCTATACATGCAGGATGTTAGGAACGTGTTTGGGCTTGGTGGACAGGTAAAGGCAGCCTTATTTGGCAACTTGATTTTGTAAAAATGTTTTTCGCAGGGAAATATTTTTTTTAACAAAAAGGTTGATTAATTAATTGCTGTCAAGCTGAGGTCAAATTTTGCAAATCACTTATACACAGAGAAAGAGTAGTCAGCTATCAGTGACAAGCATTGTGTGGGTTTATCTGAAGAGAACCAACATCGTCTAAAGGAATTAGAATGTCTCTATAGAGACAGACTTTTGTTTTTGGTTTTTTTTTATGACTTCTGTCTTTTTCCTTCTCCTCCCCCTTCCTTCTTTTCCTCCTCCTCCCCTCTCTGTCATTCTCCCCCCTTCCTTCATGGGACAGGGTCTCACAAATCCCAGCCTGGTCTTGAGCTTCTTACGTATCCAAGGATGATTTGAATTCCTGATCCTCCCGCATCCTTCTTCTCTTTGGTGCTGAGATTGCTGACAGAGGCCACTACACCTGGTTTCATAGGGTGGTGGAGACTGAACCTCGTGTGTGCTAGACAAGTGGCCTACCAAGTGAGCTACATCCTTGGCCTGCTCTGCCACGTTTAACGCCCGCCCGCTGAAGCCTCATCTCTTTGAGCCATTTGTTTCACAACAGTAGAGTGGCCACGGTAGATTTTTTCTTTTCTTTTTTTTTTTTCAGAAACCATTTTCAAGTATCTATTTCCAAGTATCAAACAATATTCAAGTTTCCGCCCTGTGGGCTTCTGACTCAATCCAAGGGCAGTTTAGTTCCCAGTTAGTCACTAAGCTGGAGATTCAACAGTTCTGACCTAGTCAGGCTTGTCCCTTAGACAGGCCTGCCCAGCAGGCAGGAACAGAGATGTTCATGGCATAGATCCTGCCATGGAGGTTCATATTGTCTGTGGCTACACGGATCCAGATGCCCCGTTTGTTTCCACATTTCCCTGGCAGAGGTCAGCAGGTGCAAAAACACCATACAGTCAAAGCGTGAAATACTCACCAGCTGGCCCTTTATAGAAAACAAACAAACAAACAAACAAACCCTCCACCCCCACAGCAAACCAGTTGCATTTATCAGTGTGAATCATCTCACACATCTCTGTGACCCGGAAACCGACCAGCCCACTGTCTCCTCTCACGTCCGTCTGTGGGGCTGTGCTATCGAGGAGCCTCTCCTGCTGTTCTCACACAGACACCTTCACTGGCAGCCTTTTATCCTCACCCTCCAAAGAAGCCCGGAAGCAAGCCATCAGTGAGTCTAATCTAACGCATGAGCCACTGATTTCTTTGTCCAGTGAGTCAGCAGGGCCGGGAAGCAGGGCCGGGAAGCAGGGCCGGGAAGCAGGGCCGGGTGCTAAATCCCCCTTGTCTTTAAGCGTCAGCCACCTGGCAGCAATGAGAAGGTAGGTCCACAGGAAGAAGACCTTTCTTAAGCATCCAGCACTGGGCGCCTGTCTGGAGATAGAGCTGGCTGCTATGTGCGGTAGACCCTGCTTATTTAGCATAGACAGAGAGTGGCGCTGGGAAATGAAAGCCTCCTCTCAGTTTGATTCCCTCCTTCCTAACATCCAGACTTCACCGTCTCACATGGACAAAATGCTTCTGTTTCTGCTATGCTTTCTTTTTTTTCAAGACCAAAATCTGCCTCCAGAGCCAATCTCTCCTTCACCCACCAGTTTGCCCACTCATGGACAGTTCCCGGATGTGGGCTCACGCCTGAGGTCAGCACGCGAACCTGCACACCAGCAGGAAATGGGAACCGAAGACAGGACAATAGAACTCTGCTCTCCATCAGACAGTGCACATCCTGGGAGAGCCAGCAAACTGAACCAGATGCAAGTGCAGCCTCCAGCATGCTGCCCAGGACTGTGTAACCTCCAGGCTGTAAGCCTCCCCAACCATCTCTTTCCTACCTGGTCTCCCTGCAGTGTGTGCTGGTCAAGGGGTGTCTTCGTGGCAATGTTGCTGTAGTACGCATATGACAGCTCCCAGTCCAGTGGATAGCTGTCGACACCCTGGTAGTGTTTGTACCCAAGATTCATTGATGACAGCCTCTCACTGCCCTGGCCTCCAACCAGACTGTATAGCATGCCCTGTTAGGATGAAATTGATAAAAAAAAAAAGTGTTCACAAGGCTGTAGATAAGGTAATAAAATCCCCTGAAACTGAAAGGTCATTTGCCCTGCTCCCTCTCTATAATCTCAGCCATCCTAGACAAGTTAATGTACCTTAAGAAAAAAAAAAAACCTAAAAAGCCACACATACAAAGACAAGCAATCACACACGGAGATCAGAAATTAAAAGTCATCAGAGAACATGTAGTGTTTTCTTGTGATAGTGTTATCTGTCAACGTGACTATGCTGGCAGGGGCCCAGCATCCTTTCTAGGGGAGTCTGGTAGGCTGTTTCCAATGAGGCCTGGAATTGGGAGGCTGAGTAAAGCAGATGGTCCTCCCCAGGGTGGGGGGAAGCAGCATCCTACCCATTGAGAGCCTAAAGAGAACCAAAGGCAAAGGAAGGAGGAATTCATCCCTTTTGGCTTCCCGCCTGTCTGCTTGAGCTGGGCCCCTCTAAGGGCTGGGCTTTCCTCTGCTTTTCCCCTGGTTATTGGGCCCTTCTGACTTCGACTAGAAACCCACCAGCAGCAGCCTTCCTCGCCTCTCACTTGCAGATGGCAGAGCAGGGAACTTCTGAGGCACCATAATTGCATGAGCTGATTCTTCAGAATAAATCTCTTCCTATATATATCAAATCTCATTGGTTCTGTTTTTCTAGAGAACCCTGACTAATACGCTTAGGAAAATGTGACTTTAAATGTTAGGCACGTTGCATAATCAATTTGGATTCAAGACCCAAAGTAAAACAGTCTACTGCGGCATTTATTTTGATAGTAGAAAGGGTGGATGTGGCGACGCTTTGCTGAGAGATCTGAAGGCTTTTCTGAGCCAAGGAGTAATATGGGGTGATGGCATCAATGTGACAGCCTCAACGTGTGGTCCTCAGTGTGAGGACCATCGCATTTATCAGGGAAGAGGTCCCTGATTCTGAAGGACAGAGTTCCTGCTCAAACTGTCCCTGGGCTGGTTTACCAAACATGAGAGCCATGTGCAGAAATTGAGAAGTGGCTCTTTCCCTCTAAAAACTGGGTGTCGTGTAGTTACACAGCCAAGGACATTTTTTCCTGAGTGTAAAGGTTTTTAGGGGACTCCAAGGAGCTGCAACGCATCCTGTGCCAGCAGGGGCATCTCTCTGCACACACAACCCAGGTGACAGATGCTCCTGAACCCATGAAATACGCCACCTGCAGCTGATCCCGAGGTCCATTTAATCCAGTTTCATAGAATACAGTGAGGTAGTAGGATGCTTTATGGTATCCACAGCAGCTGGAATCCATCAGAAAGGGGATGACAGAGCTAATTTGGTGGAGGCCATCAACGCCGGAGAGTCTCTTTACAGCCTTTTCAAATATCCTCCCACCGATTTCTAACACGGAGTCATTTTGGTTCCATGGCACTGTAAATAACACAATTCGCAGCACACAGAATTAATTATCACAGGGCTGATGTGGTTGGAGAAAGAAGGAAAGTCAATTAACTACCTCTGTTATTGACAAGGTGGGTCCTGCAGTACCTTGAAATATACCACCCTCTGGGGAAGTAAATTAAACCCTTTGGGGGAAGCTATGGTGTCACTCCGTAAAAAGCTTTTCCTCTGGCACTAAATGACAGCCTAGTATCCTGGAGGAAAGAATGTGCCTCACAGAGTTGAGAGAGTGCCTCAAGAGAGTAATTCACTCAGTGTAATTCACCGCCCAATCAGGGCTGCCAAAACTTCCAGAGAGACTCTTCTTCTGAGAGGAACGACGGGAAGAAGAATGTGTTTTATCTCAGAAATAGTTCCTTGGTACTGCTCCCAAAATCTGAGCAAGAGCATTTTATTTTAAGATGCTTCCTCATCATCTTTCGATTCCAGTTTTGCCTGTGGGTCTCTCGATATAATGAAAAGAATGAGTCAATTCCTAGGGAGACTTGCAGCCACCTAACACAGGGTCAAGCGTCCTATGCAAACGAGGCCATTGGATCTGCACAAGCTTAGGTGGCTGATACTATTATTAGCCTCCTCCTTCACAGCAGGGATGAAGGCCTGAAGAAGCAAAATAACTTGTCTGCAGTTACAAAGCCTTGGCAAAGGGCTGGGCCAAACTTTGTACCCGGGTAGGCAGGTCACACCACGAGCCAGAGTTCACTCACCCCCTTGTGGACAGGCAAGCAGTCTAATTCACCAGGGCCCTCCCAGCATGCATGGGGAATTGTCTGGTCTGCCTTAATATGCTTGGTGCTTTCTTTCATGAAACCTCTCATCAATCTATATGCTGATCAGTGTCCAAGCCAAGCGAGCAAGTGTGATGGCTCCATGATGTGCCTGTTAGAATCTTTTAAAGTCTGTCTTTGCTATCTATCTCTCTTATTTATTAATGCAACTAAGGAATGCTTCTAGGATGGGCAAGGCACTAATGTAGGTACCATTCTACAAAAGATTATACAGGATGGAAAGATGTTATTTACAGGAAACATAGGACCTAAGTTATACGTAAACAGTGTCAGCTTGAATGTTAAATTAAATGTCAACTTTGACTGAAAGTTTCACCTGCCAAAAAACTGGTACTTCCAATATTTTTATTTTCTTTATCCTATTTTTAAAAAGTCATGCTAAAAAACGTTCAGGAGACAAAGGATAAATCACTCTTCTTAGCACACCGGTGGTGTAGGAGGGTCTTCTGTTTGTATATTGCCCTCATTGGTTAAATAAAGAAAACTGCCTTGGCCTTTTGACAGGGCAGCCCTTAGGTGGGCGGAGTAGATAGAACGGAATGCTGTGAGAGAGAAGGCAGTGTGGCAGACGCCATGCTTCTCCAGCACAAGATGGACACTGGTTAGACTCATGCCGGTAAGCCACAACTCAAGTGGCGATACACATTAATGGAGATGGGCTAAAATAATATGTGAGAGTTAGCCAATGGGGGGCTGGAGATAATGGGCCAGGCAGTGTTTGGATGAATACAGTTTCCGTGTAATTATTTCGGGTACACACCGG
>PVIU01011512.1:0-64442 GCA_004026605.1 Ondatra zibethicus
GTATAAACATACTTTTGAGAAATCATGAAGGAAGAAATGGAGAGATTTACTGATAACCACAATGATGCTGATGAATTCCAAAAGTATGTACTCAATGTGAAAAACCGGACATTGTTAATCTTACATCATACATTTCCTTGAATTTGAATTTTTCAAAAAAGCTAAAGTTTGATATATGATTCATATGTATATGTAAATATATATGTATGTGTAATATACATATATATACCTAGATCTGTGTGGATTGCAATGCAGACATACACACACAAAATTAGTGCCTATCCGATATTGGAGATTAGGTGTTCCTCTATGCTACAAACTTTGTCAGTTGTAGAAATCTTCCATACCACAATGATAACATGACTATATTCAGTTTCAAAACTCATCATTTTAAATATTGAGAGAGTATATTATACTAAAATTATGCTGCAATTATCTACACATTTATACAAATACTTCTGGCCGAAGAGTATTGGGTGGATGGAAAAGAAATAAGTTAGCAGGTACTCACCAAAGTCATGATGTCCTTGCATAAGGCTACTATGAAAGGAATGAGTGATGAACATGAGCCAGACGGCAGAGATGGTTCAGAATCTTTCTCTGTTCATTCTGGTGTGAATAAGAAATCCCTCAGCTTTGCCTTAACTACACTGGTAGCAATAATAAGGACTAGACAAGAGATGAGCTTGAATATCTCAGGCCTAATGTAGCTATTCTCAGCTAAAGAAAGTCAAAAAGTCAAAGACAAAATGCTTGAGAAGATTATTTTTATCTATTTCTCCCGATTCTTGCCCCAAGGAATTTGGGCACAGATTACATGTAAAGGGGTTGGCTGGAAACCTGTGCATATAATTCTGTCCCCACCTCACATCCCAAGCAATGACATTGCCCTTTCCAACACTTGAGTTAAAAACATTAACTCAAGCGATAAAGAGTTGATAAGAAATGTCCAGATAAGAGGAAAAACATTGAGTCTGAAGAAGTTGCAGAGAATCCAGTTGGCATGCATGTCAAAGATTGAAAAATAAGGTGTGACCCATGGAACACTGATCAGAACTGATGACCTTAAACTGGAAGTCACCAGTTTGGGTGGTATTTTCAGTCTCAGAAAGCAAAGTGATCCTCAAGGAGAGCAAATGAGCACGGCAGAAAGCTGAAGACAATAAATTGTTAGAAATCATGTAGTTAGGGAAAAAAATAGCAAAGCATAATAGAGATAAGAAAAGCAGGGGACAGCTAAAATAGTGTGCAGATGTCCTCAGTCAAAGATGGGGTTGAGGTACAAGTCATAGAGAATTGGAGTTGTGTGCATCTACATTATCTGCTTGGAAAACAATTCCCCTACCTGCTTCCATTGTATGTGTGAGAGAGGAAAACAAAAGATCTTTATGGACTTGTAAGACCGTGTATTATTTGGGTTGAGTATATAATGAGGAGAATTATGGAATTCTAGAGGAAATTTAAACTGAGATACTTAGGTACTCAGTCTCATGTATATAATCCATTTTGCAGAACATGACTCATTGCTTTGTTTTCAGAATGAGAAAGAGTAAAACCCTGTCAGGTACATTTCCAAATGTCTCCATTTGAACTTCATTTTAATTGTAAAAAGTAAGGTTGTGTCATTTCTAAACCAGCTGATAAGGTATTACTTTGATGTAATTATATAATAACCTCCATCAATCATCTCTTTTTCATATAGTTGCTCAATCAACTTATGATACATTCAACCTAAACAGCTTAGCGGACTCAAATCAAAGTCATGCTTTCCAAAGAATCCTCAGAAACTTTGAAATTGTACATACAGGGTCCAAAGTCTCCAGACATAATTATCAGTCAAAATAACCAGCAAGACGGCTCTGCATGGTATCACTGAAGCACTCATCGTTCAGTTTCATCCAGGACAAGTTACTTAACATCTGTGATGCCATTATTGTTTAAAGAAAGAAAGAAAGAGAGGGAGGGAGGGAGGAAAAGAGGAAGGGAGGGTGAAAGGGGAAAGGAGGGAGGGATGGACGGAGGGACGGAGGGAGGGATGGAGGGACGGAGGGAGGGAGGAAAAAACTAAGGAAGAATTTAAGAAGAGATATACACCAAGATGACATTTTAATTCTTCACATTTATGCCCCAAACACAAGGACACTCAAGTTTGTAAAAGAAACACAACTACAACTTAAACCAGATATTGAACCTCAAACACTGATAGTGTGAGGCTTTAGTATGCCATTCTCACCAATGAACATATTATCCAGAAAGAAACTAAACAGAGAAATCCTGGAGCTAACAGACATTATAAACCAAATGAACCTAACAGGTATTTACAGAACATTCATTCAAACAGAAAAGAATATACCTTCTTCTCTGCACCTCATGGAACATCCTCCAAAATTGACCATATACTCGGGTGCAAAGCAAGTCTCCATAGATATGGGGAAATTGAAATAATTCCCTGCAGACAACTATGAAATAACTCTATCAGATAAGCATGAATTGAAGCTGGATATCAATAACAGCAAAAGGCTTGTCAACTCATAGAAAATGAACAGTTCTCCACTGAATTACCTCCAGATTGCCTTGGTTGAGAACACTGGTTATTCTTCCAGAGGACTTGGGTTCAATTCCAGCTCCTACATGGTAACTCACAACTGTCTCTACCTCCAGTTCTAGGGCACCCAATACCCTCTGCAGATATACATGTGGGCAAAACACCATTGCACAAAAAAAAAAGAATTACCACTGGATCAAGACAGGAATAAATAAAGAAATTAAGTATGATTTTAGAATTCAGTGAAATAAATACACAGAAAACCCAAACTTGCAGTACTCAATGAAAGAAGCACTAAGAGGAAAGGTCATAGCACTAAGTGCCTGCATAAAAACATTAGAGAGATCCCATACTAGCAACTTAATGACACACCTGAAAGCTCTAGAACAAAAGAAGCAAGCACACCCAGGAGGAATAGATGGCAAGAAATAAAATGTAGGCTGAAATGAGTAAGACAGAAACAAAAAGAACAATATAGAGAATCAATGAGACAAAGAGTTGGTTATTTAAGAAAATCAGCAAGATAGACAAATCCTCACCCAAACTATCTAAAAGATGGAGAGAGAATATCCAAATTAGCAAAATCAGAAATGAAAAGGGAAATATAACAACAGATACTGAGGAAATCCAGAGATTCATAAGCATACACTTTAAAAACCTGTTCTCCACCAAATTGAAAAATCTAAAAGGAATGGGTAGTTTTCTCTGTAATTATCAATTATCAAAGTTAAATCAAGACCACATAAACAATGTATATAGACCTAAACACCAATGAGATGAAGCAGTATTCAAAAACCTCCCAAGTCAAAAAAAAAAAAAAGGGGTCAGATGGTTTTGGAGAATTATAGTAGACTTTCAAAGCAAAATTAACTTCAATCCTCCTTAAATTATCCACAAAATAGAAACAGATGGAACATTGCTAAATTTATTTTGTGAGGCCACAGTTACACTCAAACATATAAACGAAAATTACAGACTGATTTCCCTTATGAACATATATGCAAAAATACTCAATAAAGCAATAAAATACTTTCAAACAGAATTCAATATCACATCAAAAAGATCATCCACCATGATCAAGTGGGTTTCATCCCAGAGATGCAGGGGTGATTCAATATATGAAATCAGTAAATCTAATACACCATATAAAAAAACTGAAAGAAAAAAAAACATGATCATTTCTTTAGATGCAGAAAAGTCCTTTGGCAAAATCCAACACCTCTTCATGATAAAAGTCCTGGAGAGATTAAGCATACAAGGGATATTCCTAAACATATTAAAGGCATTTACAGCTAGCCTATAGTAAACTTAAAATTAAATGGAGAGAAATTCAAACCAGTTCCACTAAAATCAGGAAAAAGATGAGATTGTCCACTCTCTCCATATCTATTAAATATAGTACTTAAAGTTGTTGGTAGAGCATTAAGGTAACTGAAAGAGATCAACGGATGCAAATTGGAAAGGAAAAAGCCAAAGTATTCTTACTTACAGATAATATGATAATATACATATGGGACCCTAAAAATTCCACGAGGAAACTCCTACAACTGATAAACACTTTCAGTGGAGTGCCTGGATGCTAGATTAACTTTAAAAACTCAGTAGCCCTCCAATATACAAATGACAAAAGCCCTGGGGGAGGGCAGATTAGGGAAACATCTTTCACAATGGCCTCAAATAACCTAAAATATCTTGGGGTAACTCTAACCAAACAAATAAAAGACTTGTGTGATAAAACTTCAAGTCTTTGGAGAAAAAAACTAAAGCTATCAGAAAATAAAATGGTCTGCCATGTTCATGGATATGTTAGATTAATAGAGTAAAACTGGTCATCCTACAAAAGAAATCTGCAGATTCAAACCCCATCAAAATTCCAACACAGTTCTTCACAGATCTTGAAAGGATAATTCTCAGCCTCATACAGCATAAATAAAAAGAAAGTTCAACATAGCTAAAACAGTCCTGAACAACAAAAGAACTGCTGGAGGCTCCACTATTCCTAATATTCCTAATTTCAAGTTGAACTACAGAGCTATAGTAATAAAAATGTCACGGTGTTGGCATACAAATAAATATGTTGATCAACGAAATCAAACTGAAGACCCAGACATAAATCCACACATATATGGACACCTTGTTTTTGATAAAGAAGTCAGAATACACACTGAAAAAAAAAAGGCAGCAGCATCAACAAATGGTGTTGGTCTAACTGGATGTCTGCATGCAGAAGAATGCAAATAGATCCAGAATCATCACCACATACAAACAACTCCAAATGAATTAAAGACCTCAACAAAAACAGTGAAAATACAGGTACAGTGAACTTGATAGAAGAGAAAGTGGGGAATAGCCTTGAACTCATTGGCACAGGAAATTACTTCCTGAACAGAACACCAATAACACAGGCACTGAGGTCAACAATTAGTAAATGTTACCTCATGAAATTCAAAGGCTTCTATAAGGCAGAGGGCATCATCATTCAAAGCTTCAGCCTACAGAATGGGATTTTTTAAAGCAACTCCACATCTGATAAAGGACTAATATCTAATATATAAAGATATATTATATATATCTAATATATAAAGAACTCAAGAAATTAGATATAAAAAAACAAATAATCCAACTAAAACATAGAGTGCATAACTGAACAGATATTTATCAATATAAGAAATTCAAATAAATGACTGGGAAACACTTAAAGAAATGTTCAACATCCTTAGTCATTGGAAACGCAAATTAAAATGACTCTGAGATTCCATTTTACACCTGTCAGAATGGCTAAGATCAATAACACAAGTGACCATTTGTGCTTGCAAGGATCTGGAATAAGGTGACCACTCCTCCATTGCTGGTAGGAATGGAAACTTTTATAGTCACTATGGAAACCAATATGGAAATCAAAAACTTGAAAATGAATCTGCCTCAAGACCCAGCTATACCACTCTTGGGAATATATCCAACGGATGCTTCATCCTACCCCCAAAACACATGCTCAACCATTTTCGTAATAATTAGAAACTGGAAACAACCTTGATGTCCTTCAATAAAAAAAATGGATAAAGAAAATATGTTCCATCTACACAATGGAATATTTACTCAACTGTTAAAAATATGATGTCATGAAAGTTGCAGGCCAATGATGAAACTAGAAAAAAAAATCATTCTGAATGAGGTAGCCCAGGATCAAAAAGGTAAATATGGTATGTATTCACTTAGGTGTGGATATTAGGTATTAAATAATTGATAACCAATCTTCAGTCTATAGAACCAGAGGTTAGGTATAGAGGAAGGGCCTATCTAGGTGGGGTAATGGGAAGAGAAAATAGAGTAGATTTTATGAGTAGATTTAGGTGGGCAAGAATGGGAGAATTGAGTAGAGAGGTTGAGGAGAAGTAGAATTGAGGAAGGGAATTCAGGGAGAGACAGGCAGAACTGAGCGGCATTTGAGGGATGTGTGGAAATCTAGTGCAGTGGAAACTTCCTAAAATATATGAATTTAATCCTAATGAGGTCTTCGAAAAATGAGAGCAACAGAATCCCAATTGGTCGTCTCTTGTCACCAAAAGAAGTGTCCAGTACCAAGACTGGGTTGTATTTAATTGAGTTGTTGGCCAAGGGGGTTCCATGGAAATCCCCAAACAATCCATCCTGTTGCCAAGACAATGGCTTGTTGGAGGGAGGTCGCTTGGTTCCTGGCCACCCAGCTTATCTTAGCCCTGAAATAATCACACAGAAACTGTATTAATTAAATCACTGCTTGGCCCATTAGCTCTAGCTTCTTATTGGCTAACTCTTACATATTAATTTAACTGATCTCCATTAATCTGTGTATCGCTACATGGTAGTGGCTTACCGGCAAAGTTTCGGCATGTCTGACTCTGGTGGTGGCTCCATGGCTTCTCTCTGACTTCACCCTTCTTTCTCCCAGCATTCAGCCTTGCTTTCCCTGCCTACCTTGCTATACGTCCAAAGCAGTTTCTTTATTCATTAATTGTAATCACAGCACACAAAAGGGACTCTCGCATCAATGGCTTGCTCTCTGCAAATTGGCAGTGGGCCCCAATGCTGAGAATAATATCCATACAATTCACTGAATGTGGAGAAATCAAGCTGATGAGTATATGGATCCTTCACCCCTATGTTCTAGTGTCTTTGTTGCTGGAAGGTGAAAAGTTTTTATGGCCCAATAAACCTCTCTGCTGATGCAATAATTCAAATCAGACCAAATCAAACTGAATTAGAAAAAGGCCATGTTTAATGGATGCCAGTGCTCTTTGGAGAGGAGATGGAGAATGGAAGACTGGAAAACCACATGTTTGTTTTCTAGAAGGGCAGTTTAAATACCCTATGGAAGTGGTCTTGAGCATCTCTGAGGAGGGGTCACCATTTGGCAGGCTTTCTCAGAGGTGGAGTCTGGACTGAGGCAACTTCCAGGCTTAAGATGGAAGTTTTCACCCAAACATTTCAGATTTCTTGGGTACATGGATGCCAGGGGCTGAAGTGAAACCTGGACCCAAACATTCCAGACTCTTTGGATATATGGATGCCAGAGGCAGGGGTGAAGATTCCAAGCAAAATGAAGGTACTGTACAGGCTCCTAGGTCATTCTATTAAACAGATTTTAAAAGGAGTGTTTATTTGTTTGTTTGTTTAATGTGTACACGCATCTTCCTGAGTGAGTCTATGTGCATCTTGTGTGTGCAAGTTTTTAGGAGGCCAGAAGAAAGTGCTGGATCCCCTGCAACTGGTGTTACAGATGGTCATATGCCATCTTATGTGGGTGCTGTAAACCAAACCCAGGTCCTTTGCAAGAGCAGCAAGTGGTCTTACCCTCTGTCACATCTCTCACCAAACTCCACTTAACAGTTTTGAGATTTACTTCAACTACTATTCCCATCCAAGAGGTTGTTTCCTTTGTACTGTGAGCAGATATCCCCTTAAGTAGTTAGCAGCGCAGCTTGGCATTATTAATCATTGCTAGCTCCTCACTACCCCTCCCAATGGGTTATGACATTAGGTGGAGTTGCTAGATCATCGACACTAGAAATGGTCTGTAGAGCATCAGGATTTTTTTCATTATCTCTTTTCATGATCTGAGGCTGTCAAATATGTCTAATAGGCCACTCTAATAATGTAATTATTGTAAATGTCCTTTGAAGTTTGACAGTTTTAGTTTGGATTGGAGTGACTTCTGTGGCTCAAAATTCAAAGCATGATGGTGCGTTTGGAACT
Organism: Ondatra zibethicus; assembly: GCA_004026605.1. NCBI lineage: Eukaryota > Metazoa > Chordata > Mammalia > Rodentia > Cricetidae > Ondatra > Ondatra zibethicus. Next base: position 7,778 of record PVIU01011512.1, read on the forward strand.
AAGCATTCTCTTATGCAAGCTTAGCTGCTTCATAGAGCAGGGATAGAAACAATAATTTTCTTGGCATTGGTGTCTATCTTCTTTTTACTTGTTATTCATTTTTATTATTTTCTATGGGCTTTAAGGCAGATATTTGCATTAAAATAGCTTTATCTTTTATCTTCAGTAGACATGTCCTTATGTATATATATTTGTGTGTGTGTGTGTGTGTGTGTGTGTGTGTGTGTGTGTATCTTTGCGTATATTCTACCGGATAATAGTTTAGATGGTACCTCCTTCAATGAACATTGATCTCTTTTTTAGGCAGAGCTATTCTCCAATCTCTTTCCATCTCTGGCACTGAGCACAGCAGACCTTCAACAAAATTTTTTGGTTGAGTTAAATTTAATTGATTTTATTTATTTCATTTTCAACTTTTGGTCACAGAGAGGATCAAACAAATGTAGAGTTGTTGTGTACAAGATGTACAAGTTATTGTGTACAATAAGCTGTCGCCAATGGGAAAAGCCTACACAAAGCTCTTTAGAAGTGGTCAGAAAGTTCCTTTTCTCATTTGTATAGGAAGACAGATTCCGTATGCACTCATGCACTTGGATTACACACACACACCACACAAGGAGGGGAAGAGAGATTTTGTCTTATTGGATATAGACACATATACACACAGCAACAACCCAGATGAGGCAGAGAGAGGCTTATTTTAAAGAACTGACTCAGATGATAAATGGAACTCGTGAGTCAAAATATCCAGGGTGGACAGGAGAACAGCGAGGACATGGCATTCTTGTGTCTAAAAAAGCCTAGATATAGCTTTCTTTATTCTTTTATCTTAGCCTTTTCTTTTATAGCCTTTGAAAGTCTATCATGCTTGCCCACATTACACAGGGCAATGTTCTTTACTAAAAGTGAACTTATTTAAACGTTACTCAAACTTCAATGGCAAAAGCATGCTCACACCAAGAGTGATGGTTAATGAAAATGTTGGGTCATGAGGGCTAATCTTGTCGGTGCATAAAATTGACCATAGCCTATGGCAGGCTTCAGGATGCATGGAGACATGGTTCTACACTCAAGTGCTGTTACAGTCTTTAAATGGAGAGAGTATTGTGTTGTTACAGTGTACAGAGTCACCAGAGGAGCACTGCAGAAGTCAAGGTACAAATGGTGATCATTGCTATGGTGCCAAGATTTATTCCTCTTAATAAATGATGTAATTGTAAAAAAAAAAGTCTCAAGAGTTCCAGATACCCATAAAGCAGCATATCTATAGGAAATGATAGCATAGCAATTGCAGCTGAGCCTTCCTTCACCATTCCTGCTCTCTTGCCTCATGTGACGAGTGATTCGGAATTCGTGCTTACGTATGCTTTGGCTAAAATTTGAGATTTATAATGTTTCATAATCAACCTGCAAAGTGAGTCCCAATTTCACTGGAGCTGAATGGAGACTCGAAATCAAGCAACAAATATTAGGATTATCCTTCCATTACATCCCCCTTTGAAAAATGACTCCTTGCCGCCACATGAAGGGTTCTCTAAGCTTTAATACTGAACAGAGATTTAAAAGGATTAATATCAACCACCTTCCAGTAAACACCCCAAATGTATTTTAACATCTAGTATTTCATCTTGACTTGAGTACTTTCAAACTGTAATGTTCTGGTCATGTAGAAAGACTGTCTGGCCCTGTCTGTTACTAGTCCTGCAAAGTATTCACAGTTCCCCACTGACCCTTTTTCAGCAAGTTTTTTTTAAGTCCTTTGTTTCTGCTGCTGTTTTGTGTCTGGCTGACATTAGTTGGTCAGATTTATGGTGCCGTGTGCAGGGTTTCCCACCGTGCATGTCACTATTACTAATTCCTCTTCCTTTAGCAACCTGTGTTTATATCAGCCATTTAGTTGCTTTGTCCAACTCTTGGAATTCCTGGGACTTACACCTCACTGGAATAGCACTTCTTATTGCCAAGGTACTTTGAAAAATACTTGACTCTATTTTCATGTCGAACTATTTTTAGAGCCAGCAGCGGACTTAAACAGATCTGCTCCTTGATTGTTTATTTTTGCCTAGACATTTATTTGGAAGATGTTAGTTCTCTTTGGGCTTCCACAGATGCCCCATTTGTTCATTCAACATCCTCGAGTGCACCAAATATGGAAATGATCAGCTTGCACACAGATGAAATCGAAGTTAACCCTTTCATATCATAAAAATATCTGCAGTATTTATTTACTAATATGTGATCTTCTACCTATGGTGTTCATGTGTCTGTACCTGCATGTGGTGTGGGATAGGTGAGCATATGGGGTTGTGTGCATGTTCTTGTATAGGCAGATGCAACCATGGTGCCAGAACGAAAGTGGGAATATAACATTCAGGTGTCCCTCCTTGCATTTCCAACTTGCCTAACTCTTCCTCACTTCTAGCCTAGAAGCTTCCATCAACTTTCCTGTTTCTACATTCTGTCTCCCTTTGGGGAGGGCAGGTGTCTGGAATCATAGACAATTATTGTATCCAGCTTTCACAGGGGTCCTGGTACGGGAGATTAAGCCATCAAGTTTGCCCCAAACACTTTTAATCATTAGGCCATATCCCCAACTCTGTCTTTCTTGACAGTAGTTTTCATAGCAACTTCCAGGTGGGCAGTAGTAATTGACACTAGTAAATATGACATAATTTTGTTAATTTAAAAAAAATTATATCACCCAATGATAATGGGTGGTATGCCTGACTTGAATAGGATGTCATTTATATAAGATTTTAGTAGCAATGAAAACATACTCCAACACTGTCTTGCTTTTAATCTGTGTCAATGCTCAAAATACCTTCCATTCATACATCATTTTGGATAAGGTGACATGTAATGAAATACACATTTAGAAACTATACTGTAGTGATATCCACAAATATATTAGCTTTCATGCAAACACTTCATAAAGTATCCCATAATGTCCTCACATGGATTATCTTTAAAATCCTTGATTTACCTAAATCTATCATTTTGTGTATTACTTACTGTTTGAAATCCTTGATTTACCTAAATCTATCATTTTGTGTATTACTTACTGTTTGAAATCCTTGATTTACCTAAATCTATCATTTTGTGGACGTGTCACAAACCCTGTCTTTCTATTTTGTACTTTATTGTCTTTATGTATCTATATTGTATTCATCTGTAAGGCTGTAGTATGTTGAAGTGTAATGCTACTGAGGCTGAAGTAGCTAGTTTTCTTTAATGTCTCCATGTTGTATATTGTGAAAGTTCAAAGACTTCTGAGTAAATGAAAACAAGAATAATTTAGTATATTTGAGTTGACGTGTTTATTCATTTAACTAGAGAAGACATATGAAATAAACATAATATGATGAAGATTAAGGTGCTGTGGGATAATGCTCTTGTACACTGCAAAGATTTGTCACTCATATTGGTTTAATAAAACACTGATTGCCAGTAGTCAGGAAGAACATATAGGCAGGCAACCAGACTGGGAGAATTCCAGGAAGAGAAAAGGCAGAGACACAGTTGCCTGTCAGACACAGAGGAAGCAAGATGAGAATGACTTACTAAGAAAAGGTACCAAGCCATGTGGCTCAACATAGATAAGAATTATGGGTTAATTTTAATTGTAAGAGCTAGCTAGTAACAAGCCTCAACAATAGTCCAAACAGTTTATAATTAACATAAGCCTCTGTGTGTTTATTTGGACTGAACAGCTGTGGGACCAGGTAGGAAAGAAACTTCCATCTACATCAAGTTTAGTTTTATAAGCATATGTTTCCAAGAAAAGTGGAAAAAAAACCCAAAACATTTGAAAGAAATTTCCGAAATATCAAGCAGTTGTTGATAAGTCTTCTCTACTAAAAACAAAGACAATATTAGAAAAAGTATCTAAATTATCCGTGTCAAAACACTGGAAAATTTCAAACCTATACAACAAGACACAAACTGTTTAAGGAAATCTATGATTTTCATAGCAAAAGAGGGACCAGTGCTAGGAGGACTCTCCTAACATTTACTACTGCATGGCCAAGCAACTACGGTGGTTGGAAGCCTTGGGGTCACTGGCTAGAACTGGAGCACTTCACACAACATGACACCTCAAAAAATTGTCCCTTTTTGAGCATGTGCAAAGTCTGGCGAAGTCAAGTTCCACTCTACAGAGAGCATGAATGCTGTTTAACCTGACTCAAGATGGAGTTGTGCTTATTAGACAGGCCAAATATTCAGGTCACTGTCAACAGCAAATTATTACTTGTGATAACTAACATTGGGCTGATTAAAGCTACAATGTCAGTTGAAACAAATCTGAGGATTGAAATAATCCTAAAGGTTTTTGAAAAGCCCTGATTTCTTTCTGGAGATCCAGAATTCCAAGTACATCACGTCTCCAGGAAAGACTAGCTAGGGCCTCAATTATTTATTATCTGTGGCTGGCCTTGGCAAGCTGGGGAAGCAGGAAGTGAAGGCTAACACGAATGGGAATGACTAAATTTCAAAAGTATGTTTCTAGGAGCAGGATTTCCATTAGGAAAGTAGCTGTCCTATTGACTCCAATGAATCCGGCCAATTGTTGACAACTAAGCTATACTGATCATACAGGCTTAGTATTGTAAATGATTATGTGTATGTAGGTATTAAACAGTGAGGAGAGGTAGATGAATAAGCAGAGACTTTCTGTGGATACACTGTTCAGCAAGTAGACAACTTACATAATTAATCTTGAAAAGTCACTAAACATAGAACAATAGCTGCAACTACCTAGATTAAAAATCTAGAAAAAAACCGCGATATATAGTCAATCTCCATTATGCATAAATTCTTTGATGTTTAAAATTTACTAAAATTTATTTTTAATCTCAAAATCAGTATCTGAGTACTTTCACAATCTCAAGGTTCTGAGTGCAGACCACAGTGAAAATTTTGAGTAGTGTAACACACATGTCCCTGGGCTGATGGAGGATGATATGCCCTGTCTTATGAATATGGCTCTGTTACAGAGGGCCTGGTCGTGGGGCAATATCAGTCAAATCTGCAATCTCTGAGCCTTGTTTTCTCTTTTATAAGATAAAATAGAGTCTAGTAGGATGAATGTATTCCTGAGTTATAACTAACCTCACAGGCTCTAGGGAAAAACCTGCTGCTCATATTCTACTAAATGAACATAATATCAAACTTCTCTCTAAATTATTATCTTTATATCGATAGACTGGTGCAGCTCTCATCTTGACACTAAAGAGCTTCCTTTTGTGCAAGATGACAGTTAATACAGAGACTTACAATTAACCGCATAAGGGGCAGAGAATAAGTATCTGTGCAAAACTCAGTTCTAAACAGGATATTTATGTCATATTCCTTACCCCAAAGGTTGGGGATTGTCACTGGAGAGGGGGTGGGAAAATTGTAAGAGCCAAAGGTTGTGGACAACTGCTTTAGAACATTATTGTTTCCCTAAAGATGACAGGACCATTGTATACATATACTCACAGTGGTTGTGACTGCAAGCACAAGACCAAACCAGGCAAATTCCAGTATGGACCAGGGAAGCGATCACAGAGTTATACCCCTAGAGTTGGGAGCTAATAGCTGCTGAAAGAGCCAGAATCAGATTTCTTCAAGAATGGGTTCTGTTAGGTTATCCACACTCCAGGGGATCACCCTACATTTGTGCACATTCTGGTAGCACTAAGTGGATCCAGTGGGTGAAGGACACACACACACACACACACACACACACACACACGAAGCTGGAAAGAAAAAGTAGTGGGAGTTACCAGAGGAGTTGAAGGCAGGAGAGTGGGGGTGAATTTAATCAAAATATTTTGTACTTGGTATGATGAAACTTCATGATACAGAACAAAGAAGGAAGACAAGAAAGGGTATGAGGGTGGTTATGATGAAAGTACATGATCTAGAACAAAGAAGGGAGACAAGAGAGGGTGTGGGGGTGGGTATGATGAAAGTACATGATACACATGTATGAAAATGTCATAATGAAACCTATTATGTTGTAAAGTGAACATAACATAAAATATGTGTAGTTGAGGACATAACAGAAAGTGGTGAACGAGAAGGTATGAACTTAACTAAAAGAGAAGAAACAGGAGAAGAAAAAGATAGCAGGATGACATATAAAAAGCAAATAATAAAATGGTGTGTATAAATGTCACCATTTCGATAGTTACCCTCATTATAAATGAATTAAAACTCAACCAAAAACCATAGATAGACTGGATTTGAAAACAATCCTGTAGGGAATGAATGAAGTTCCGAGTAAATGAATGTTATTGACATGGGAAAGGCAATGTCAAGGAGTAATGCCTCAGCCCCATGGGAGTAGCAAAACCTTCTCTGGGTGAGGTTCAGAGGGGCGTCCTGGGGTCCAAGTAGGACCGTTCACAGGGCATGCAGAAATGTCCACTGTAGCTTTCTCTCCACCTCCAAGTTGATTATGGTTTGAAGATTGCTCCCCTCCAGAGACTTCTCCTACCAAAGTTAGCTAAACCTTGTTTATCTGTACGCAGTAACTCCACCTTCTTGTTCAGTTGTATGCAATAACCCAGCCTCCCAGTTCAACTGTATATCATAAGCACGCTGAACTTTCCAGGATGCTGTGGAGTCTCTGTATGAGAAGCCAGCCCACCTGATTCCAGCTTTTTCCTGGGTTTGTCTTTTGCTCATTCCCTCACCAACCTGATCAGATCAATCCCTGGAGCCATTTAGAATATGGTACAATCCATGCATATGCCGCCATAAGTGATTGATAGTCACTTCTGGGATACAAATAGTCTAAACCATTTGAGAAGTAGAGTGATTATATTAATATAAGTTAAACTATTATAATTAACAAATATGTTACAAGACACAGAAAACACAAGCCAGCCATATTGAAGGACTATGATTAATTCAATAGTAGTAGCTGTGAAGTCCAATATTTCATTGTTGATTATTGTATGACAGCTAGATAAAAGTAATTTGTTGAAAATAATAAAATAGGTGTTAGAGCAGTGAAGACAAAGAAGAAATTAAGTAGCTTTGCAAAACCCTTCTATAAGCGTTCAATGGCACCATTTAAATATCATTTTAATGCTCATTAATAATTATCAAAAGAGTGGTGCTGCATGCCTGTGATTGCAGTATTTTGGAACCAGAAGTATAAGGATTTAGAGTTCAAAGTCAGTCTGGGTGCATAGCCAGCTCTGGTTTCAAAAAATTTGATAAACAGAATAAATAATAATAATACAAAACTTTACTGTATTGATAACCAGAATTTTCAGTCCTATATTACATTATTATGGAAGTTCTTTTCCTTTGGCATGGCTTTAAGTTTAAAACATTTATATTTAATGGAGTACTTGTATGGAGGAAAACTTGGAAAAGAAAAAGAATGATCTCAGATCCATTAATTTTGACTTATTTGAAAATCCTGTCAAGTATGCTTATATAACTAAATAATTACTTGCCTTACAATTATTTTATTAGGTTAAACTCATAGAAATAAAGTTGTTATAGCAATAGGTATATTCATTTTAAAAAAATTTTGTGGCTGTGCTCACCACTGTACTACTAATGTGGGTTGTAAATTTTTTGTCATAAAGACATATTGTCCTCTTAGAAATAAATCAGGTCATATTTCATCATCATGCTACAAGAATCCATTTTCTGAGAAAGTAATTTCTGATTGCTTAGTATTTAACTCTCCTGTTACAGTTGGATATTCCAATCATTCACTTACTAAATATTATCTTCTGCACATCTGCTTTGTATCAGGACAATTTCTATAGTGGTTTACATTTAAATATTATTTTAATGTCATTAATAATTATCAAAAGACTGGTATTGCCTGTCTGTGATCACAGCACTCAGGAAATAGAAGTATAAGGATTTAGAGTTCAAAGTCAGTCTGGGTACATAGGTAGATCTGCTTTCAAAAGACTGATAAACAATAATAGTATAAACAGATGTGCCTTGGTCCTCAGGACCTTTTCACCTGTGTGCCAATCAACTAAGTAATATTACTATTTCCAAGTATACTTATTTTTAGATTGCTGGTGGGAATGCAAGCTGGTGCAGCACCTTTGGATGTCAGTGTGGTGATTTCTCAGAAAATTAGGAAACAATGTTCCTCAAGATCCTGTAATACCACTTTTGGGTATATACCCAAAGGATGCTCAATTGTGCCACAAGGACAGGTGCTAAACTATGTTCGTAGAAGCATTGTTTGTCATAGCCAGAACCTGGAAACAACCTAAATGCCCTTGACCGAAGAATGGATAAGGAAAATGTGGTACATTTACACAATGGAGTACCACACAGCAGGAAAAAATAATGATATCTTGAAATTTGCAGGCAAATGGATGAATCTAGAAAACATCATTTTGAGTAAGGTAACCCAGACCCAGAAAGACAATTATCACATTTACTCACTCATAAGTGGTTTTTAAACATAAAGCAAAGAAAGCCAGCCCACAAATCACAATCCCAGAGAACTTAGACAACAATGAGGACCCTAAAAGAGACATACATAGATCTAATCTACATGGGAAGTAGAAAAAGACAAGATCTTTTGAGTAAATTGGGAGCATGGGGACCTTGGGGGAGAGTTGAAATGGGAAGGGAAGAATCAGGGAGGGGAGCAGAGAAAAATGTAGAGCTCAATAAAAATCAGTAAAAAATATAAAAAAGTCAAAAAATAGAAAATGTTTGAAAGTAATATAAACAGAAAAACATTACCTAGAAGAATTTGAAATCATACTCAATCCTCAAAATTTTGCTTCATAACAAATATCAGTAGTGGAATTGTAATTTATCCTGAATATAATTTTTATCCTGAAGCACAGGAGATATAATGCAGCTAAAACACAATGAATAAGTGGTTTTTCTTCAATCCAGTCTATTCATTGACTCAATATATAAATATTAAATAGGAAATAGTCAAATATTATTTGTCTATTTCAGGAAGAATTCAGAGTTTGACTGGTGTCCCACACCCCGGGTGGGCAGGAAGCCAGCCACAGGTTCACCAGGTGCCCCATACTCCAGGCTGCTGTCCCAGGCCTGCGTTTCCATTGAGGGCCATGACCCTACTGCAGCCGGGGTCTGTGCTGATGTCCCTGGCCTATGTTACCACAGAAGGCCATACAAATGCCCAGTGCCTCCACTTGAGGCCATGTTGATGTTCAAGGGCCATGCTGTTGCTGGGACCAGACTAATCTGAGTGGTCTGTACTGCCACCCAAGGCCATGGTGACATCAGGACCAGGGCTATGTCTGATTCATGGTCCAACTTCATCCAGGGTCTGTGATGATATCCGTGGTTCATGTTACTACTGAGGGGGATGGGAGAGATGGCCCCCGTGGCCCGGGTGCTGGAGGACTAGTCTTGCCCCTCAAGGGCCCCTTTAGTGGGAGAACTGGCTCCAAAGGTTTGGGGTGGGAGAGCTTTGATGGCCCTCAGAGAACTACATACACACTCCCCAGCCACTGCAGATCTGTGTAGGAGACCGTGGCTCAGTCTTTGCCATGCAAGCAGGGGAGCTGGCCCTGACCCTTGCCTGAGTCCTGGTGCTGGGGGTGACGACGATAGAGGCCCACGACTCACCAACTCAGCTACCACCTTAGTTTTCATTCAAAAATTTACACTTCCTCCCCTTCTCCCAGTCCCCTCCCGCTCCCCCTCAACCCCTACCCCCTTCCCCTGCTTCCCTAAGAGGGGGCAGGGTACCCTGCCCTGTGGGAAGCCCAAGGCCCTCCCTGCTCCATCCCGGCCTAGGAAGGTGTGCATCCATATAGACTAGGTTCCCAAAAAGCCAATACATGCAGAAGAGATAGGTCCCAGTGCCATCATCCTTGGCTTCTCAGTCAGCCCCCATTGGCAGCCACATTCGGAGATTCCGGTTTGATCACCATATCCATTATTTTAAGTTGGCCAACCCAACATCTACCCCAACTATGAGCTGCTGGAGAGCGTGAAGGAACTGGTTTTGCAGAACCATAGCAACAGGATCTCAATGAATTGGAGCAACAGTAGGAAGGATATCCGAGGGGAGTTTGGATGAGGGTCCAGTATTGATGGTGTACCAGATGCTTGAACCAGACCAACAACTAAATGCAATGAACCGTTGCAGGTAGAGCTTTTGGGGCAAAAGTATAAGCTGAGTGACATGCAGCAGCTCCCAAAGTAATGAATATGGGATGGAGAGGCGGGAAAGATGGAGGATTGAAATCGTTTTTTCTTTTACTGGGGGGGGAAGACTACAAGGGTAGAAGGTGGACATGGAAGGATTGGGAAATGAGTGGGACTAGGGTGTATTATAGGAAATTCCCAGAGAATTAATAAAGAAAGTATGAACAAAAAAGGAAAAGAATTCAGAATTTGAAAAAGCATCCCTAAACAACAGAAAATATTAATGCTTTAGGGGTGTATTAGACTCTATATGAATACATTAGTATTACAGCTTTGGGATTCACTAAATAAATTAGTAGAATTATTTTTGAAGAATCGAATCTTTTTTAGCTTCTGATAATCTTTACCATATAATACTGTTTTGGCAAATACATCTGTTTTGTGATTGAAAGTATTAACTTGGAAAGAAGTTGAATACCTTTGTATAATTAGTTTCATAACTGAGCATCAGAAATCAATGTAAAAATACACAGCTGCTTGCATTGCCCTTGAGAAAAATATTCGTGAAATAATAAAAAAGACGTAAATCAAGACTCTGATAAAAAGAAAGATTTGGGAAGATCAAAACTCTTGACCTACATTTATCTGTATAAAACTTTTTATTAGCAGAAACTTTAAATAAATTGGACCATTTAAACAGCAGCATGCTATAGCAACCATTAAAATAAAACCCAAATCGTGCTGTGCTCTAGGAGAAAGGCTCCTGCAGATAAGTTTCACCTAGGAAAGATACCTGAGAAGCAGAAAGTGACTGGCTAAAGATCAAACACGTAAAACTCTAAAGCAACAATAAAAATAAATGTGCATTGGCTTCAGAATAGAAAAACCCTTCCAGGAGCCTTGAACTGACTTTATAAGCCGACAGACCAAGGTTATTAGAATATCAGTTTGCTGACTGAGTAATTACTAGGGATCTTGGCTCTTCTTGAGAAACACATTACCCATTGAACAAACGATTTAAAGCAAAGGAAAAAATAGGGAATCAATAGTAATTATCCCAGATTGCTTAATCTTGGACAGAATCTTTGGATGACAGTTGTCATTAACTATTTTATTTGGCTTTTGCCAAATGAAGACTAAGTTTTTACATAAAATATATGATACAGTTAAAATGTTTAAGTCCTTGAAATTTGTCAGCGAAAGTCCCATCCAATTGTATCTACATTATATTATATATTACGTCTCATGCTAATAGATAGAGCAGCTGTATAAGTTCTGGATGAAGATGCAACTAAACTCCAGGTTCCTTGTGATTTAAGAAAATAAAAACAAGAAACCTATTTTGAGGAGTAATTACTTAATAGTCAACTTGCTATCTTCTAGAACTCTTTCTTTTTCCCAGCAAACATTTCAAATATTGGCTGAAGTTTCACCCTATATCCATGTATGACTCAATATTGTGTGTAAGCATTGGCACACAGAAAATAAGTAGATGCTAGGAATGAAAAGAACAATCATTGTTCTCCTTAAGGTGAGCATGCTTGAATTCATGTGTGAAATCTCTAGACTTGTAAATAAGTGAACCTGATTGGTTAGATTCATTTTAAACAAGTGAGCAACATTATCAAAGGTACTTGATTAGTGACTATTGTGTCACTGGGACAAAGTATTAGGTAGAACGAAACAGAGGAAGAATTTATCTTGGCTCACATTCAGAGAACTTATTCTGTGGCCATCTGATTTATGTCTGTCTATGGCGGCCCAGAACTTCATACTGTAGGAACATGTAGCAAAAGCAAGGTATTCACATCATGGCAGACAGGACATAAAAGGAATGGCAGTATATAACATAAGGCCATGTATTACCTTTCTGCCTCTAGCTAGATACCACCAACTCAAGCTTCTAGAATCTCCCTAAAATGTTAAGAACCAGGGCTTCAATATGCAAACAGGACATTTTATATTTCAACAATAACAGGTTCATTCTTTTAGTTTGGTACATACTGTTTTTTTTTAAATGATTGATTCCCAAAATTTTATATAATCTTCTATAGTCCCTTGAGTCAGTCTTTGGTATCAATTGATATAAATAGCATTGATTTGTTATCTCTATAAAATCTGAATTTCTAACATTTATTCTTCATTAAGATTCTTCATGTGAACAACTGAATCCTTGCTGGAAATACTTTCTGCAGACAACCTGGTGTATCTTCTTTCGCACTGTCAAAGAATGCTTTATTTGTGGAAAAATAAGCTCTTCATGTCTAGGCGATATAAGATAGGGTAGAGGAACTAAACTCATTTGACAAACTGTTGTGTACCTGTAAATTGGCTGTGTAAATCCTTGTCTGATATGAGCTCTTGTATGTATCATGCAGTTGCTTAAATTTTAAATTAATGTATGCCCATTGGCTACGACAGTTTTATTCTGATTCTTTTGCTTAAAATTTCCCCAAACCTAAAACAAACGAAAAGTAGGGCAGAGTAAAAAGGGAACTCTCCCAAAGGAAGTATAACAAAAGCAAACTTTTATACAGCTGCAAACCGCATAGCGGATGATGGGAAAAGACCTGCATGATGATGACCATGCCATGGTACCTAAGAAAAAGGAAGGAACAAGCAAATTTGAGGAGAAACTCTACAACCAAGTCACTATGCTAGGGAGAGTACAAAACTCAGTAATGTAATACTGTGTTTCCAAACCACAAAGGCACCCTCCCACCTCTTTGGACTAATAGAACTTGGATGCTAAGAATCTTGAGAACACCCTTACTGGAATAAGCAAATATACCTCATTAATAACCCTGTGTTAATCATCTCAACTCTCCAATAAAGAGACACAAACCAGCTGATAGAATCAAAACATAATATTCAACCCCTCATTACCTACAAAAGACATATTCTACATTCACAAAGATTCACAGAGAATAAAAGCAAAGGTTTAATCTATATATTGAGAAAACAGTAACAGGATACAGGCTTTAGTACACAGACCTATATTCAAAAAAGCAGACTTGAAGTCGAAATTATTCAAGAGAGAAAGATCTCACAATATTTTACTAACAAGTATAATCTACCAAGGAGACAAGGAGGATAAATATACTTACACCAGATGTTGGGAGTACCTAATTTCATAAACTGAACACTACCAAATATAAGTAAATAGATAAGGCTAGGTAAAATAAAATGTGGGTGATTTCATATCCCATTCTCACAAAGAGATAATCCAGACCAAAAATATCAACAAAGGAACTTCACATTTAAACAGTATCACAGATGAAGTGGAATTGGCACACATCCATTACTGGATATTTTGAAAGCTTATATTTCAATAAATAGGAAATTTCCTGAGAAAGGAATAACTTATAGACATATATAACTTACAAACAGTACATCAATAGGATGTAATCACCTAAAACTAACTTATACCAAACAATTAAAGAAAATTAGTAAGTCTACAACTCAGTAAAGGACTGAACAGATGTATTTAAAAATGAACTAACACCAATACTCCTCAGGTCATTGTATAAAGAGAAGTGGGAAGGAATACTATCAAACTCATTCTATGAAATCAATATTACTCTGATAGCAAAACCATATAAGAACACATTCAGATATACAAAGAGAGAGGGAGGAGGGAGAGCAAGATAGAAAGTCAGGACTAACTTTCCTGATGAACATAGTTGGTAAAAATTCTCAAAAATAATTGAAAACTGAATTCAACTATGCATTTTAAGGAACAACACATACAATAAACATGAATGTAGGACTGTTTCAAGATATATCAATTAGTAAAAACTTAACTTTGCATATATAGACTCCAGAACTGAAATCACAGATTATCTAAGAACAGAAGAGTCTTTGACAAAGTCCAAGATCACAATAAAACCCCGAGGAAACAAAGAAGAGAGGGAACGAGCCAAGACAAAGGCTGTGTACGAGAAACTTAGATTCAACATTATGCTTAACTGAAAACTGAAGTTGAGCACAAAAGAAAAAAAAAAGGATGTTTATTATCTACTCCTGTTCAGTATCATGCTTGAAGTCTTAGCCAGAGCTACAAAGCAAAAGAAATAAATAAAAAGAACACAAATAGAAAAGAGGTCAAATTAGCACTATTAGTACAATAGGAATCATATTACATTGAGATTCTATCTCACCTCTATCAGAATGGTCAAGGTTATGAATTCATGATTAATAATGCCAAGCCATGCTCTTTAAAAAAAAAAACAACTCAAATATTGCCAAAGATGTCTTGCAGTACATTGCTGATTAGAATTTAAACTAGAGAAACCACTATGAAAATTGGTTTGGAGGTTGCTCAGAATTTAAAAGAACAACAACTAGATCATCCAGCTACACTATACTACTCAGGTGAACAGACGTACTCACAAGAATCTAAGGTGGCACACCACAGAGACACCTGCCTGCGTATGTTACACAGCAGTGTTCCCTCTAGCCCTGTCTTAGAGCCACCTTCTCTGTCCATTAGCAGAAGAATGGACAAAAAAAAATCTAGTCTAAACAGTGGCGCTCTTTTTATTATTATTACTCATTACAGAAGAACAAAATCATACCATTTGTAAGAAAAAGGATGGAATTGGAGATAATCATATTAGAGGAACTGAGCCAGAACCAGAAAGTCAAATATCACATGTTTTCTTTCATGCCATGGCAGTTTTTATCTGAGTTCTGAGGCTTTTAATTCATTTCTTGTGTTTCCTTAGCAAGTATTCTTACCCACCATGCTGTCTTGATTTTCATTTTTTTTTTGTTTTAATCAATTATAACTACAGACAAGGGAAATTTCCCAAAGACAAAGGAGAGAAGTTGTAGAAGTAGGGTAATGATTGCTGCACCTTACATCAAAGACTTCTGTGATTTAAGAAATTTGCATATATACATATATATTTAAGCAAATTACACATATATACATATATATGAATGGAAGAGTGAGAGAGAACACTGTACCAACAAAATGAGATAATCTTAGCCTAAAACTGATTTGGATAACAATAAATTAGAAGACTGAAACAAAAGCCTATGTAGCTACAGTATGGTCTTTATACATGGCATGGGAATGGGGGAAGTATTGGGAAGAAGAAGGACTTTAGTGGGGAAAAGAAGCAGGAAATAGGGAGTGAATATGTAGAAAGAACATGATAGATGTGAACAAACTTTCATTATTAAACCATCCCTGGGTTTGGGGGGTAGTGTGCATGCCAAGACAGCATGAGGACCTGAGTTCAGATCTATAGTACCCACTCGATAGCTCCCACTTGTAATTCCAGTGCTGGGTGTATAGAGATACACAGCTCCCTGGAGCTCTCTGGACAGCCAGTCTTGCTGAGCCAGTGAAATCCGAGTTGAGTGGGTGATGTGGGATTTCCTTCTGTATGCTGTGATTACCATTAATGAATAAATAAACTGCTTTGGACCTATAGCAGGGCAGAACTTAGCTAGGTGGAGAAAACTAAATTGAATGCTGGGAAAAAGAAGGGCTGAGTCAGAGAGAAGCCATGTAGCCCTGCCAGAGACTGATGCTGGAACTTTAGCCAGTAAGCCCCAGCCATGTGGTCATACACAGATTAATAGAAATGGGTTAAATTAATATAGGAGTTAGCCAGTAGAAGCTAGAGCTAATGGGCCAAGCAGTGATTTAATTAATACAGTTTTTGTGTGATTATTTCAGGGCTAAGTGGCCAGGAACCAACAAGTGGCTCTCTCCTCCTACAAGTGGGAAACCCTGTCTTTAAAGAAAAATGAAGAACATCTGAGGAAAACATCCTCTATCAACTTCTGGCCTCCAAACCCAACACATACACGTAGATCCACATAGCCATACATTCATGCATACACCTCCCTTCGTACACAAAGGGCCACTACTTTGTAAAATGAGCATACATGCATAACAAGACTTTAAGGAAAGGAAATGAAAATGTTATGCTATACTATCAGCAAATAATAAGTGTCTATATACTAAAATGTATAAAATATCCTGACCAACTACACTGAAATGACTAGAACAAACACAAGAATTGCCACGTAATTTATCAAAGTTTGGAAGAGACTCCAATCTTTCTTTTTTTTAAAAAAAAAAAAAGTTAGTCTTACCCAAACATTTCAGTAAACTGGTGGAACTTCAAAGTGTGGCTTAAAAATTATATTCGCAAGGTATATTATTGCATAACTCACTTGGATGTGGAAATGAAAGAGAAACTATATTTACTCTCCACTGTGTGTGGGGGGGTGTGGGGGTGTGGGTATGTGGTGTATTGAGTGTATGTACCCATGCACACAGGAAAGCCAGGGGACACCCGTGACACTACTCTGTCACTCTGCACCTGATGACTATTCCCTGGAGACAGGTCTCTCACCACCCAAAATCCAACCACTTTGAGTAGGCAGGTATCTCCAGACATCAGCCTATTTCCACTCCTCAACTCTGGGTTTATAGTTACTCACAGCCGTGACCAATTTTTTTTTGGTGGGGGGGGTTGAGGATTTGAACTCGTTTCTCATTTTTGCTCTTCAAGTGCTCTTACCCACTGACCTACTTCCTCAGCATCTTGATTTTCAATTGTATATCAGTTATACCTGAAGACAAGGGGAACTTCCTGAGGTCAAGCAGGACAAGATGGAAATATGGGTGCTTGCCATACCTTCCATCAAAGATTTCTATGGCTTAAAGAATTTGTTTAGGGGCTGGAGAGATGGTTCAGTGGTTAAGAGCACTGGCTGCTCTTCTAGAGGTCCTGAGTTCAATTCCCAGCAATCACATGGTGTCTCACAACCATCTGTAATGAGATCTGGCGCCTTCTTCTGGCATGCAGGAATACATGGAGGCAGAATGTTGTATACATAAATAAATCTTAAAAAAAGAATTTGTTTAATACCATTTCAATCTTTTAAACATGGAAAACAAAACATTGAAGAAAAATTTAACTATCAAGGAAAAAGAAACTAAACAGTTGGCATGTCAGTTTTGAAATGAAGAATAAAAAAAAGCTCATAACTACCCCAGATTACCATGTTTACCAATTCTGACTTCAAGTTTCACTTAGAACAAGCGATAATCCAAAGCAAAGCAAAAGAAGAATAAAAGGTAAATACTGAAAGTCAACACAGAAAGTACATTTAGGCTAATGAAAAAAGAAAGATTTATATCATCTGGAGAGTTATACAAAGAAAGAAATGTGCTTCAGGTATACTGTTCCCATACTGTCAAAGACATTGAAACAACATAGGCATTTGACCTGAAAGGATCTCAAAGAATAACAGAGCCAAACTGTAAGGCAATAAGAATATTTGAAAAGGCAACTTAGAAATTATAAAATAACTGGAAAGAAAACCAGATCTATGTGTTATGTAAATTACCTTATATGATCAATAATATATAAAAATTCAGATTACTCAAAAATGAAAAATGAAATCAAGCATAGGTCAGTACCCTAGAGGAAAGCACACACCAAATGCTTGCAGACCATTCTTATAGTCTACTCCTACATAATTAAATATTTTCCATTGCTGTTATAAATGAGTAGCTTTTAAAAAAAACAGTCCCCACAAATCCATCAATAATACAACTGTGGCAGTTAAGGCTCAGGGGTCACTGTAGAAGAGGGGCATAGAAAGATTTTAAGGGTCAAATAAACAGGGAATCCCTTGCTGTAAGACTGTGTCTCCTAGAAATATGGATGAGGCTACACTAATGACTTCTCAGCAACATGACTGCCTAAACAAGACCTGAACCATGATTATGCCAATATGGAAGGGAGAAAGCTCCTGAACCTCAGCTCCAGACAAAGAAGCACAGGTAACTAAAGAATGTTGAGAGCAAGAGAAATAGTCTTTCCAGGGAAGAGTTCCCCAATTGGTTACTCAATACAATCCTGTCAGCCCTATAAACATACACACACAGGTATTTAACATTGTATCATTTGGCATTTATGTAATTTAGGAATGTGTGTGTGAGAGAGAGTATGCGTGTGAGCGTAACACAAATTAAAAAGAAAGAGGCCATGAAATTGAGGAAGAGCAGTAGGGGTATGGGAGGGGTTGGAGGGAGGAAAGGGAAGGGGAAAATGAAGCTATTATATAATTTCAAAAAGTAAAAAAAAATATAAAAAACAATGCCTCCAATTTTGACTACAGAGTTGAAATGCAATTGACTCAGACCTAAATAACAATTTATGTTTAAGGATATTAACCTATTTGAGTGTTTGATCCCATAGCGTCTGACAAATTCACATTAACGTCAACAGTCAATTGAGACTGTAGCAGTTAATCATCCTGCCCGTTCCTGGAAACACTGCTCTGCTTCGCTCACACTTAATACGATCTGTGTTTCCTGGAATTTCTCCTAAATGGAGTTGAATTTGTAGATCCCTGTAGTCAGTGGACATCTTAGCAGCCATGCCTCCCACAGACATAGCCTAATGGTTCTGTTTACCTAGTTACTGTAAAATTTCTTCCAGCCAGATTCTATAATCCTCAGTGTATTTTGAACAACTTTGCAGTTTCATTATATTATAAATACTGTTTATAATGGAAACATTCAATGGTTTGTTGCCTCACAGGGAAACGAACTGAGCATTTGAAACTTCTGTCCCATGAGCCTACTAAACTTACTTATTGCTTCTGCCTCTGGCACTCTGGATGTGGGTGTTAGACTGGCTCATGCCCTTGGTCACTAAAGCTGTTCACGGGCTTCTTTGCCTCTAGACTTCATTTTGCATTGGTTCCGTGGATGTATTTCTACAGTCTCATTTTCTCCTGTGTCTCTTTATGTGGATTTTCTACTTCAAATACTTGATCTTTCATTTCCAGACGTTTAATCTGTTCATCTGCCATTTGTCTTTCCATTGCTTCCTATTTTCTTCAAAGTTCCCCAGGCAGGCTGGGCATATTGGTTACTGTTGCTCTGATATTCTTGTCTGATACACTCCCCTCTCTGACATCTCTCGGCAGTTCTGTTTATTGACATTTTCTCTGTAATCACGTGCTTCTGGGGAGGGGAAGGAATTTTTGATTGCATCATGAACATCGGGAAGTCATACTACTAAATATTTTGCAGCCTAATGTCTTAGTTCAGAGTGTTGCATTTTGTTCTGTTAAGCCCCTGGCTTGCTTGAAGATTAGTTTGATTCATGTAATTCCTATTTTAAGCATTTCTAGAACACATCTAGAGTAATTTTCATCCCAGGCATACACCAGTCTCTTTACTAGATGTGCCTTCTCTTGAATTCTCCCGTGAGTGTCCCAGGGATGACTGAAGAAGCTTTACAATAGCTAGATAGAGCTCAAATGTCTCTGTGTTGCGCATGACCTGCACTCCTGTTTATCCAATTTCATCGTGTCCGGCAAAATATATGCACAGCTTAGAACTCAGTCAAAGAGTAATAGGTACGTGGTGGGAATTTGAATTCTTTCCTGGCAGTTCCTTCTATAAAGTCCTATCCTAAGGTTCCCATCTTTCTGAGCTTTGTTTTCTAACTTTAATTTTATTTTTCACCTTAAAATGTGTATTGCAAGTTTTTCTGTATGTGTGTGTATATGCTTTTAATGATGTCTTAATATTTCCTAGGCTCAATGCTCCACTATTATTTTAGTTCCTTAATTATGATTATTAGTTTATTTATATTTCTATTTATATAATTAACTATTAGGACCTGTGGCAGATGCTGCACGCTGATTCACCTCAGTGTGTTCAAACACCTCAGACACGGCTGAATGACTGAGGTTAATGACGCATGTCTCTCAGACTCTCTTGCAGCTCACTTTTCCAGCAGCCTTTGCTGCCAATGAGCTGGCACACACACATGTTAAGAGCATGACCTGGTAGATCCGCTGTCTCTGCTACTGAGATAGACTGTGGTGACATTTGGTTCTTACCATTCAGCAGTCACTAGGCTCAAGAATGGTGCCTAGCTGCATGGTACTTTTCAATTCACACCTAGCTACAGAACATTCTCATTTCTCGAAACACACAGACACTGCTTCTTTACCTCTTTCAGTGATACTAACCCTTTGCACTACTCCTTCCCATCTTAGATTAGCTGGAGTACTTCTGATAAATACTGGGTATTTTGAATGGTAATTCAGAAGTACATGGGGACAAAAGCAAATAGTTGGAACTGGTTTAGAAATTCAGGGGCAAATGGAACTCAGGTGTTGCATTTGGAAAAGATGGTGTGATTCATTTTTTTTATGTTAAAAATCAATATGATTGCCTTCTATGGTACTTTTCAGGGAAAAATGTGTGTTAAATATGCTTATAGTGTTGGGTAGATAATAGATAACTAAATGGTTTGCACATGTTGGCTCCTTCTACTGTTCAAGGAAGTTTGCTGGAAAGTTCATGTTCACAGTCTAAAGCCAATCAGCCCTCAGGCAGAGATGGAAGGAAATACAACTCTATCCACAAGACACTTTCAGCCACTTTTAAAGTCTTGATTGAGTGAGAGTGCAGTAGTGGGGTTGAGAGGCCAAGAGTTTTAACCACAACCAGCAGGAGTATTAGTACGGATCAGAAATTGTAGCCATAGCAAGAGGCTACAGTAAGAAGCCACAGCAGCAGCCAAGAATCTGCCGACTCAGAGGATGTGTGTTGCTGCTAAAGCCACTGGCTATGCAGTTCCTGTTCCTCTTCTCTGCATATCCTGTTCCACCTGATTCTTCGGGATGTGTTAAAAGCGACGGATTTGCTTTTTATCGTAGCAGTTGCTGGAACACAAGACAGTGCATGGGTAGGAATACAGAATGAACCATTGGGGGGCATTGGAACTGTCTCTCTTGAAAAAAAATGTAATTGAGTTTTCTATAGCAGAAGGAGAATGGGTTGTCATTTGGATGGACAGATGGCTAGACTGTGGGAGAGACTGCTAGTTGTCCTGGAAAATTGGATTTTGTTGGTCAGGAATGGACTTTCAAACAATATTTGGGCATACACACTCAAAGAATGACGGTTCAGTCTTCTGGCTTCCCTTGAGGCTAGGTGTGGTCTTGGGACAGCAGGTAGTAGTGGCAGGTGAGTAGAAGTGGCACAAGGAATAGCTCCATGATGTCCTTAGAGGGAGGGGCCATTTCTGCCCTATACCCTTCTGCTCACCTGCTAACTCTAATCTAGACCATATTTGCATGACAGGTAAAAGCAACATATGGCAAAGCACCAAGTTAGAAAGATGCTGTATAGCCTTTGGGGCTTATGCGAAAGACAATAAACACCTAACATAGTCATTCCCTTGTTATTCGGATTCTTTTGCCAATTATTGCAGAAACAATTCGTCTTACTACAACTGGTTCTTACATATTTTAAATCACACAAAAATGTTTCAACAAGCAATACTGTCTTTAGAGAAATGTTTGGGTACATAATACAAATACAAGTATTAAAGGCTAGAATTGTAAAATAGAATCTTGAAGCTAGGGACGTGTTTTTTTTCTGGGTTTGAATAATCTTTCCTAATTGCCCAACAAAGAGGCTTGATCACTATTCAGTTCATTCCAGAACAAGCACAGGAGAGAGATTGCTATTCTCTGTGGGATTTTACTCATGTTTACATAGATTCCAATCAATGGATATTTCTATATGAGCAAATCTGATTATGTATAAATGGAAGAATTTTTTTATACTTTTTGGCCATTTGTCTTTGTCTATTTTCTGCCAAACTATCTACAAACTGTTTTTATCTCATAGCTAACCTGTAGAATTTCTTTGTGTGTTCCAGATATTAATTGTTGGGCTATAGTTTCTGCAATGGCTGCTTATTGTATCTATATTGTAGTGTCTTAAAGACATATTTATACTTAATTATAGGTATATTTATTTATTTTTTTTCTTTTTTGACATCTGGATTTGTGTCTTGCCTAGGAAACCCTTATCACCTCTACAGATTATAACATTATTTTTCTATAGATCTTCCAATGGCTTTATTAAATAAAATTGTATAGTTCATTAATCTAGCTGTAATATAATTATCTAAAGAGATTCAATATTTCATTCTATTGAGTGCCTAATCAATTTTACCAATGTTATATTGCATCTTACTGATTTAAAATGGTTGAAAAGTGATTATGTTTCTCTTATGATCTAGATCAATCCATTCTGATGTCTTAATGACTATCTTAAATTTGATTAACGTTTTAAGTTAGCATGTTGTCTTAGCTTGGGCTTTTATTGCTGTGAAGAGACCCCCAAGACCAAGGCAGCTCGTATAAAGAAAACATTTAATGGGAGTGGCTTGCTTACAATTTCAAAGGTTCAGGCTGTTACCATCATGACAGGGAGCATGGTGGCGTGCAGGCAGACATAGTGATGGAGCTGAGAATGTTACATCTTGCAGGCCACATGAGTCGACGGTGACACTGGGTGGTTCCTGAACACAGGAAACCTCAAAGCCCAGTCCCACAGTGGCACACGTCCTCCAATAAGGCCATGCCTACTCCAACAAAGCCACACCTCCTAATAGTGCCACTCCCTAGGAAATTATGGGGGCCAATTACATTCAAACTACCACACTCCACTCATAAACTTGTAACCATATCATAATTTCAAAATACATTTGGCCTAACTTTATAGGCCCACAGTCTATCACAGTCTCAACAATGTTTTAAAGTCCAAAGTTCAAGGTCTCTTCTGAGATTCATGCAATCTCTTGACTGTAATCACCTGTAAAAATCAAAATCTAGATTATGTACATCTGTAGTAGGGAGGAGAGGGCTGCGTTTCCGGTGCCCGGTTAGCTTACACCTGAAATAATTACACAGAAATTGTATTTATTTAAATACTGCCTGGCCCATTATCTCCAGCCCCTTATTGGCTAACTCTCACATATTATTTTAACACATCTCCATTAATGTGTATCGCCACTTGAGTTGTGGCTTACCAGCATGAGTCTAACCAGTGTCCATCTTGGGCCGGAGAAGCAAGGTGTCTCTCACATTTCCTTCTCTCTCCCAGCCTTCTGTTCTGTCTACTCCACTCACCTAAGGGCTGCCCTATCAAAAGGCCAAGGCAGTCTCTTTATTTAACCAATGAAAGCAATACACAAACAGAAGACCCTCCTACACCATTTCCCCTTTTTTTGTTTAAACAAAAGAGAAAGACTTTTATTTTAACATAGTAAAATTACATATAACAAAACAGTTATCAAGTAAGAACTAGAGTTACCATATTTAGATCTATTTTATTTTTTATCATAACAATGGAAAATTATAACTATAACTATCTATTTATTTTTTAACTCCATCAAAGACTCCAGAAGGATATAATATTATCTAAGTAAATGAGAAGTAAGCAACTTCCAAAACTCTAGAAGTGACAGAGACCTCTCGCTGCCTGGACAGTCACCCAAAGTTTCTCTGTACCATTGGGGCATCCATCTTTAGCCTATAGGCCCACAGTATTTAGCAGACATTTTCATGAAGCAGGAAATTTTAAAGACAGTTTAGTCACTTTTTTCCGTATACTGCAGAATATCTCATAGATTCTTTTATGAATCAGGAACCCTGAAGGATCATCTCACCTTTAGGCAAGTTTAGCAGTCCTCTCTCTGTGGGTTCTTTGTGTCCAGTCAAGCAGTCCAGGCAAGAGCAGTTTTTTGCCCAAATGGCTAGCAAACTCCTAAGGAGCTTCTTTGATGCCCATCTTCCTCTTGAAGTAGCTGGTGCTGCCAGGAGCAGATGTGTCTCATTGTTATGAAAAGTCCTAAGTTATTAAAACATTAAATGCCATATTTTGTAGTCTTTGAAAGATATGAAGAATGCCTATCTAACTGAAATATACCTCTATATATCTAGAAAATCTAACTAACATGACTATAAACTTGACTATTATAGATGACTATCTATTAACCTATATTTCTTAATTATACATTACATTTTTAAATGAACTACACAATCACAATACCTTAAACAAGATCAGAAATACATATAACAAAATTGACCTTAAATTTATATCAATAAAGCAAAATTCAGGACATTTTTCTGCAGTACACCCCAGTAAATAGCAAAAAGCTGTGTTAAACTCTTTCTCTTTCCTTTTTAAGTCCTCTCAGGTTTTTAAGTGGATTTAGCCCCACGTTGGGTGCCAATTGTAGTAGGGAGGAGAGGTCTGCATTCCTGGCACCTGGTTAGCTTATGCCCGAAATAATTACATAGAAACTGTATTTATTTAAATACTGCCTGGCCCATTATCTCCAGCCCCTTATTGGCTAACTCTCACATATTATTTTAACACATCTCCATTAATGTGTATCGCCACTTGAGTTGCGGTTTACCGGCATGAGTCTAACCAGTGTCCATCTTGGGCTAGAGAAGCATGGCGTCTCTCACATTGCCTTCTCTCTCTCAGCCTTCTGTTCTGTCTACTCCTCCCACCTAAGGACTGCCCTATCAAAAGGCCAAGGCAGTCTCTTTATTCAACCAATGAAAGCAATACACAAACAGAAGACCCTCCTACACCATACATCCAACATATAATGGCACAGAATGTACATTATCATTCCAAAATGCAGGGAAGGGAGCATAGCAAGGAAATACTGGACCAACGCAAGACTGAAAACAACTGGGCAAACTCCAAACTCTCCTTCTCCGTGTCTGACATCAAAACACTCTTCTGATCTCCAATTCCATTCAGCTTTGCCACACAACTCTGGCATTTCTAACATCTTGAGTTCTTTAAGGCAATCCAGACTTGACAGCTTCATGAAATGGCCTGACACATGCCTAACCTCAGTGGTTTTACTCCATCACCCCTTTCTTTTGTACTTAGCTCTAAACCCCTAATCCCATAGCCAAAACTGCCAAGTTCTGCTGCTTTCTGTGGCTGGAACATGCCCCCCCTTGTTTAATTATGTTTTCATCAGCTTTCTGTCTTTCAATGTCTAAGCTTGGCTGTCCAGAAACTTAACTCTGTAGATCAGCTGGCCTCAAACTCAGAGATCTGGCAGCCTCTGCCTCCCAAGCACTGGGATTAAAGACTTTCACCATCACATGCACCTCTAAGATTTTTTAAAATTCCTTTTCACAAATTGGAAATTTAGCTGGGTGGGATCTTGCCCTGAAGTCGCCACTCCCTTTATTCAATTTCTTCATCTGTTTATCTCCTTGAACACAGGATTTCGTTCCACTCCACTTCCTCGTGTTCTCTTTCTCCTCAAAACTTGCATTTTGTAATTTACCCTTGTCAGCTTGTTCCTTTTCATTATAAATCTTCATTAGAGTTACTACTAATATCCACACAACAATCTACACTAGGCTGTTTTGAGATTTCTTCTGCCAATGGAATTAACTCAAAACTCTTCACTTTAGCCTCAGGAAGACTCTTTGGACAAGGGAAAAAGTCAGTCCTTTTCTTCACCAAACTATCACAAGAATAATCTCTAGGCAACATACTAAAATTCTTCTCCTTTGAAACCTCTTGAGTGAGCCCCCAACAGTTCAAATGACTCCTAGCACCTCTGTCTTCCACGCTCCTACTAGTATGGTCCATTAAGCAGTACTTAAAACATTCCACTGCTTTTCTAATCCAAAGCACCAAAGTCCACATTGCTCCCAACAAACATACAGTCACCTATTACAGAAATACCCAAGTTTTGGTAACAATTTCTGTCTAATTAGGGTTTTTATTGCTATGTAAAGAAACCATGACCATAGTAACTCTTATAAAGGAAACATTTGATTGGGGTGCTTGTTTACAGTTTCAAAGGTTCAGCCCATTGTCATTATGGTGGGGGGCATGGTGGCATGCAGGCAGATGTGGTGCTGGAGGAATACCTGAGACTGCTACATCCTGCGGGCAACAGGAAGTCAACTGTGACCTGAACATAGGAAACCTTAAAGCCCATCCCCACCATGACATACTTCTTCCAACAAGGCCATACTTAGCTACAACAGGTCACATCTCCTAATTGTGCCACTCCCTATGAAATCATGGGGGGCAATTACATTCAAAATACCACACATGTACAATGACAATGGGTATCATTTTGGGATTTTCATACACACATTGCTATGTTTTACTCTTATTTATCCCACCACTCCATGTCCTTTTTAATCCAGTTCCTCCCTTGCTCTTCCTTTCTGCTTCATTTAGTGAATATTGATAAGAATAATAAATTCAAAGTTTTTAGTTTCCACTTCTTTTGTACATGTTTGTTCCTTACTTCCTTTCCTTCTTTCTCTTTCTTTCTTTCTTTCTTTCTTTCTTTCTTTCTTTCTTTCTTTCTCTTGAGATGTAAGTTGCTAACTCAAACCTGGGGGCTCACACCTTCTGAGTATGCACTTGCTTGTCCATACCCCAGCTCTTAAATTCCTTGAATTAACAGAAACTGCAGTTTTTCTTCAGTAAACACATTGGTATTGTGAAATAATAGGCTGTAGATACTATGCTTTAATAGCTATCATATGTTAGAAACACTGGGATGTTGAATTTATGCTGACTTTATATTGATGAAAGCTGCATGTAGAACTCTTGGCCTCAGTGAGAAATGGAATTCCCGATGATCATTTGACTACTGTGGCTTCCCTCATGGCTGCATGGTTCTGTCCAGTTTGAATGGTTCTATATTTTACATTACTCAACATTGTTCAGGTTTAGAGTAACTGTAATCAGAAAGCATACCTAAACTTTGTCTCAGTTTGGGAAACAAAGTCATCCTTTACGACTATCAAGAGTTGAGCACAGGTTAACAATCCAAATCCATAGTCCTTCATGGTGATCATGCTTCAGGACTTTTGATATGATTATCCTTTTATAGGCAAGAGGGCCTGAGATAGAGAGACTGGGTTCATTAAAGAGCATAACATGATAGGCAGATGGGAAGAAAGAATAACGAACATGATTAGATGATAGGAAGGAAGCCTAGGGTGACTACAGGCTCTACAGTCCTAACAGCTATATTGTACTGATGTGTGATTTCCCTATGTCTGCTGTGAATACAATTGGTTGATAAAGGACTGCTTTGGACCTATAGCAGGGCAGAACTTAGATAGGCAGAAAAAGTTAAACTGAATGTGGAAAGAAAGGGGAGAGAGAGAGAGAGAGAGAGAGAAATGCCATGCAGCCCTGCTGGAGCTGGACAGAACTTTAGCCGGTAAGCCACAGCCACATGGCCATACACAGATTAATAGAAATGGGTTTAATTAATATGTAAGTGTTAGCCAATAAGAAGTTAGAGCTAATGGGCCAAGCAGTGTTTTAAATAATATAGTTTCTGTGTGGTTATTTTGATTCTGGGTGGCTGGGACAAATAAGCGGCCCCCTCCTTGCTACATTGTACTACTGCCCAAAGGAGCTAGGGAGGAGACTTATAAATATTTAATATAGATGTAAAAGAGCAGACAGTCTACATTTTTCTTCAGAAGCATGATTATCTTATTCCTTCCATAAAGGACATCCCAAGAGCTAACTGTGATATATAAAAAATTCCTATACTATTAGTATTTGTATGAAACAGTCTCTCTAGAAGTCTACATTTTAAAAGACTATTTGCTTTTATTTAAAAATTTTAAAAATCTATCTATCTACTATCTATTTATAATCTGTCTATCCATCATCTATCTATCTATTATCTATTTATAATTATCTATCATCTATCCTCTATCTATTATTTATAATTATCTATCATCTATCTTCTATCTATTATCTATTTATAATTATCTATCATCTACCTATATCATCTATCTATCATTAGCTATATCATATTTATCTATTTATCATCTACCTATATCTATCTGTCATCTATTATAATTATCTATCTGTCATCTATATCATCTCTCTGTCTGTCTATTTTCTATTTATTTTGGGGTGAGGAGAGCAGTGATAGAAGCCAGAGGATCCCACTTTCAGTAGCTGGTTCTCTCCTTTTACCATGTGGGTCCAAGGGATCAAATCAGGTCATCCGGCCTAAAAGCATGCTGAGTTACACACAGAGGTGTCTCACCAACTCACATTTGTTTATTTCCCTTAGGATTTGTCAGGAAGAGGTATACCTGATCCCACAGAGATTGTCAGATGTCACTGAATGAACCTGTGTTTTGTTTTTTTTTCTCTCTCTCTCACGGAATAAATCTGTGAATTTTGTGTGTACGCCCTTAGATCATTCCTCAGAGAGAAGCAGGCTAGCTTATTTGAACACAAAAAAAGTGATCACATAGATTCAATAACTTTGCTTTTATGAACTAAAACTTTGACATGATTATTTTAAAGAAACCACTGTACCGAAATGCATGTAAATGGGTCCAACAAAAATGCTTTAGATAGTGGATCTGTATATACTGAGTTAGAAATATTTAGACCATTGTTATACGGGGTGAAGAGCAATTTTAGGTTAAAAGAAAAAGTTCAACTGCTTAGTATGCTCTAATCTAAGTATTCTATAAACCCAGATTAAGGCTGTGCTTTTCCTTATCAGGATCGTGGCATTCTTTTTTGAAATGGAACCCGCAGATTGCAGTGAAACTCTCCCGTTTCCCTTAAATACCTATGGGAAAGAAACTTCTAAATACTGCATTTGTTTTGGCTCAAAGGAAAATTGTGGGTATCTGAACCCTCATCAATTTCACAATTCTCTGTGGATTATCTCTGTTTCCTCAGCAAATTTTCCTTCATCACAATGGAAACTTGGGGGGAAAAACCTGTTTATATTACCCACCAGTAAAAATGGTGTTTTGTGAGGAAGCACTCTGTGGTATTCAGGGCACTCCGCTCCTCTTTTCTTCTTGGTAGTGTAGGGCAGAATATGTCCAAGGCTACAATATTTGAAGGGTCTCAGAGCTCCTTCCAGAGCAGTTTGTTCAAATCTCAAACCACAATATGGCTGGCACTCGTACAAACTTTAGAAAGCTCTCCTGGGATAGCATTCTAGCATCTTCATTGCCACAGCTGGATAGCTCCAGGGAATTGTGGGGTCCATTCCTGTAGTCTATCAAGAAGATGACCATTGACAGAAACGTTTCATATTTCGCATACATATGAGTTGCTTTACTCTCTTCCTCACGTTTTTTTCCTTTTATGTGCTCTTCTACATCACTACTTTAAAGTTTGCGTTTATCCTTCCAAATTGTTGTAACACTAAACATTCTTTTGATATTTAAGAGGTCTATATAGGTCACGGAGAAGAAATGTCACTCATTATTCATCTCCGAAAATGCTTTGTAGGTGCTGATTATGTAAGTCTCCACAACTGATTACATAGTCTGTGCACGAGATTTTTAGAAACGTTCTTAAAAGTGCTAAATCACATAGTAGAGAGATGAGAGCAAAAGAAAAATTAAGGGACAGTTTTAAACATGATGTGCAAATTAAGGATTTTAGAAAAGCTTTGAATACACAGCAATGAGACACCACCACCAACTGTCTACGGCCTGAGAGCAAGTCTGCATATCCTTTACAGACATGTGTCTGAGAAGCCCCTCATATAGCGTAAATAAAGTTGATTTCAATGATAAAACC
The DNA here is from genome assembly GCA_004026605.1 of Ondatra zibethicus. Classification (NCBI taxonomy): domain Eukaryota; kingdom Metazoa; phylum Chordata; class Mammalia; order Rodentia; family Cricetidae; genus Ondatra; species Ondatra zibethicus. The sequence continues at coordinate 37,353 of PVIU01011512.1, forward strand.
TCATTCGTGCATATGCTGCCTGGAAATTTAAACTCTCCCAGTTTTGTCAATGAAATAGTGTTTGCAGTGTTGGTCTAGCATCTCAAATCTACCTAAGCCAAAGTTCTCACCTATTGTCACATTTCAAAGGAAATATTTAGCCCATCTGCTTGTGAACTCCCAAGCGAGCTGGCTGACGACACACTCATCATGTCACAGTGCCCATGCTGACATCTTATCAACCACCTTGGATTTTCTTTTCTACCTTAAGTGCCCACTAAACTGAGATGGTGATGAATCTCTAAATATCAATCTCTGACCTTGACCAGCTCTGGGATCTCATATTTAACCACTTGCTTGACATTCCCAACTGTGTGGCTGAATACTCTCTCTACCTCTTTACAGCTAAACAAATCTGATTCCTAACATCTTGGTTGCCAACTTCAAACACAGAGACATGGAAAATGTCTGTTACGCTCTTGAACTTCTCTGTCTTAGTAAATGGTACCACCTTCTGCCTATTTTTCCAGTTCAAAGGGTAATGCTTGCTTATTCCTCTTGTATGCTCTGCAAATAAGGTATCAATTGTAGTCTATTCTGTATCCATAATATTTCTCTATGGTCCACATCACCCCACTATCGTCATCAAAGCTTGGTGAAAAGAATAACTCAACCCTTCTGTTTCAATTGTTCACACTTACTTGTGTTCCTAACAGTCATCATGATACCAGAGAACTGAAAGGAGAAAAAAAAAAGAGAGAGAGCTAAATAAGCATTAAATAAAATGAAGGAAGGAAGAAAGCAAGGAGGAAGAAGGAAGAAGGGAAAGAAGCAAGGAAGGAAGAAGAAGGAAAGAGGGAGGAAGGATGGAAGGAGGAAGAAGGGAAAAGGAAGGAAGAAAGAAAGGAAGGAAAGAAGGAAGAAAGGAAGGAAGGAAGGAAAGAAGGAAGAAAGGAAGGAAGGAAAGAAGGAAGGAGAAATCTCATAGATAACACAAAATGAAATCCTTATGAACCTTATGAACAATGAAATGTTTCATGACAAGTGGACTTTAGAGACTATCTGAACAAACTTACTGACTTTCCTGATGGATAGAGGGGGTAAGTAGTTTCATTTGTGTGTGAGTGTCTTTCCTGTTGAATAAGTGGATCATAAACATGCTCCTTGATGGATCACTGGGTTGTGTTGGAATGAAGAAAACAAAAACAACATTATTTGGGTTTACCTTTAACTGTTATGACTTAGAACATACTAACTCACAATTTTCCCATTCCTATTTATTTGGAATAAACATCATGTCTTTTATAAAATAATATTGAAAGTGGTGTTTTTAAAAGAAAAGAGAACAGTATTTTTAAAGTTTATTTTCTCCTTCAACAAAGTAGAAATTTTCCTGGGTAATTTTTATTTGTTTTTGTTATTTTGTTTTTCATTTTATTTTAATTTTTTTCATATATTTTAATCATTTTCTTTGTTCATCCTGAACTTCTCTCCAACCCAGCCACCTCTCTACTCACTTGAACATCATGTTCTTTCTCTTTAAAAAAAAAAAAAAGCCCACAAAAATTAAAGATTTTTTTTTCAAAGCAAACAACCAAACAAAACAGAGGACAAAACCTGTACAAACAAAAAGTACAAACAATACCACGACGGAGTCCATTTTGTGTTTGCGAACTATTGCTGGGCCTGGAGCTTGCTCTGGGGTGTGGCTGATGAAGCCAATGACACTTTCTTGGGGAAGACTGACTTCCCTTTCCCAGAAGGAATTTTGTCTGGTTTGTATTTGTGTAAGACCGGTACATGCTGTCACAGTCCCTGAGTTCACATGTTTATCGGCCCTGTTGTGTCTGGAAGATTCTTTTTCCTAGGAGTCACCCATCATTTCTGGTTCTTACAGTCTTTCAATCTTCTTTTCTGCACAGATCTCTGAGCAGAGGGTTGATAAAGACGTCCCATTTAGGGCTGAGTTCTCCAAAGTGTCTCTTTGCACTCATTATCCTATCACCTACAACAGCGACTGAATACAAGATATGCTAGCTCAATAGTGGAACAAACATTAAGGGAGTAAACAAGCACTATTCGATTGGACCTTTGATCCACTCCATGAGACAGAAACAATGTATGACAGAGCTAAAGTGGTCACGAACCTAATGCTACATAGGTCGTGGAACTAGGGGAAAGTCTACTATTACCATTCTGCTAATGTCATAATAAAATGCCTCCTAACAGCATACCGCTTACCCATATAGATCAGTGTGTCACTCAGTGCTTGTCAGAGAAGCTTCCTCTTGCAGTAGATTATAATTAACCCAGAGACTTGCAGCTGGATATCGGTTTCCATTTCAGATTTTGAATCCCAAACTGGCAAACATCTCCAAACAGATGTAGTCATGCAAGTGATATATCTTGCAAACCTCACGACTCTCCCTCTCTCCAACCTTTTATGAAATAACTCATAAGAACAGTCTATACTATCATTCTGGATTGTCCTCTATTCTCAGGAAATATGCACACACAACTTTGATTTTGATTCCATGTAAGAAAATTATATGAGCTAGGGAGTTGGGTCAGCAGGTAAATCCCTTGTTTTCAAGCCTGATGACCCATCCTTGGGACCCACATGATGGTCTATGACCTCCATGCATGAGCCATGACACATGCGCATAAGTCATACAGACATGGCTTTACATGCGTACATACACAAAATAAATAGATGTATGTTTTAAAAAAAACCTTTTAAAGGTAATATCTTAGGGATTATCCTACAATTTGCTTTCTGACCTATAAACCTAGAACAGTAAATATATATGTGACTGAATTATTTTTTAGTCTTTAGAATTTTATACATATGTACAGTGCAATATGTACCTTTTATTTCCTTTCTCTTACTCCCCGTATATCCTTCCCAACATACTATCTTCCCAATTCCATGCCCTTTTTCTTGTTTATTTATTTGTTTTTATAATCCAAGTCCAATTGGTGCTGCTCACATGTGCATGAATGTGGGGTCTTCCACTGGAACATGGGAAATCTCGCAGGGGCCAGGTCATTAAAAAGATACGATTCGATGCAATTATATGGCTATCTAGTCAGCTTTCTTCTCTGACAAATGTTTTCAAATGTCCAGGATCTTTTTAGGCTGCCATGAACATGGTTGTTATAACATCTCTACATTTTTTCCTGTAGATGAATGTGAACAATCAATCTCCTTTTCTGCCTCCCTGCTAATTAACAACTCTTCTCACTCACACTTGGGACTTTTTCATACTGTCAGTTTTTCAATAGTAGAAGGCTAGATTGATGGATCTGTAATGTATCTGTTCACACATACATGCACAACAATTTTACTATAATTTTGGAGGGTTTAAGATGCTGAACCAGCATGACCATGTTCTATATGCTCACTCTTCGTTCTTTGAAATGTCCTGCTGTGGTAGTTATAGCCTTGCTTCTCTGAGTCTTTCAAACACCTCCAGAGCACAGCCCATTTGGTTTCTCTATTTCATTTTGCTCTCTGACCCTCGGCAGAAATTTTAGCATTCTGAATTGTTCAAGGTAAAGATTTATCTTTAGGTAAAACCAAGACTGATATCTGAGATAATGACCCCAGTTTCTGTCTGTATCACAATTAGGCTGATACTTCTGGGTTCTAGGGGCCATGCATGTGCCGACAAGCCCTCAGGCAGAAGTGCCTAATGGCCCCGAGGGATGTTAAGGAGCCCCACGTGACCCACGTTCAGCATGGATTACATCATCCACATATGACTCAGCTAAGCCCTTGCACACATGCGTGAGCCCCGTCATCTGCGTATGATGTAGCCACATCAACCCCTGTGAGCATGTGCTAGGCAGCTTATAAAAGCTGGATGCACCATCTTCCCCCCCCACTCCCTCTCTCTCTCCTCTCTCTCTGCACACTGACTTCCCCAGGCCCCCTCTAATAAACTATTAAGCGGGTTTGTTGCGTGTTCCGTGTCTCCTTCTCACTTGCACCAGGTAATTTCACCGTCCCTTTTCCCACACAATGCTGTTCAGTTGTGTGTGTGTGTGTGTGTGTGTGTGTGTGTGTGTGTGTGTGTGTGTGTATGTGTGTGTGTGTCCACTTCTCAGCACTGGGGTTTTGTCTGGCTCGAACTTGTGCATGTCTTGTAAGGGGTGTGTGTGTGTGTGTGTGTGTGTGTGTGTGTGTGTGTGTGTGTGTGTGTGTCTTGCTCATGCCTTTCCTGTCTTTTCCAGTGTTAACGCAAGGAACTTGGGAAATAGTTCAGTCCATAAAGTACTTGTCTCCTGAGCATGAGGGAACATGCAGACCTGAGTTTACTCACCAGAACCCCTAGTTTGCACATGTAACCTCAGCACTGGGGAGGTGGGGGCAGATGGATCCCTGAGGCTCAATCACCAGATGGCCTACCTTATTGAGGCTAGTGGGGGAGTTAATCTCTCAAAAACCAAGTGAACACCTCTTGAGGAATGATATGAGTAAGAGGTTGTCTCTTAGTTGTCACTGTTGGGGCACACACAGGTGTGAGCCCGTCCCACCTTGTCTGAAGGTCAAGGAGTTTGACCTTATTTTTGTTCGCTCAAAGTTGTTAACAACAGGTGTGGCTACAAATGAGCAATTCTGGCGTAGGGTGGGGTGAACTAGTATTTTGACTGTTGAAGTAGATCTGCTCCACCTGGTTCAAAGGTCAGAGAACTCAAGTCTATTCCTGGTGTCCTGCTAATGAAGTCTGTTGCCTCCCCCATTTCCTTTTGGAGTGAAGTATATAAGCGTGTGGGAGAATAAACGGGGCAAATTCAGTATTCATTGAATGTCCCTCCCTCCTGAAGCTTTTCTTTGTTTCTGTCTCTTATTTCTCCTATATCTCTGTTCCTTTTGCTTAAAAATTCCAATCCTCATGCTTCTACTCTGGAACATACAACTTTTTTGTTGTTGTTGTTTGGGGATTTTTTTGCTTGTTTGGTTTCGGTTTTGGTTTTTCAAGACAGGGTTTCTCTGTAGCTTTAGAGCCTGTCCTGGAACTAGCTAGCTCTTGTAGACCAGGCTGGCCTTGAACTCATAGAGATCCACCTGCCTCTGCCTCCCAAGTGCTGGGATTAAAGGCGTGCACCACCACCACCCAGCTGGAATGTGCAAGTTTTGTCAAAGCTAAATTACAACATGTAGCACAGCAACGTGGGGCTTACAGATGTTAGCCCAACCTCGAGCTTTCAACACACTACCACATGCACGCATCTGTACCTGCATACAAATGCACCTGCATACATGCAAATGCATGCACAAATACACAGAGAATAAAAGACTAGTGTAGGGCTGGAGATATGGATTGGTGGTTAAGCAGCATTTCCATGGAATGTGATGAGGCCCTAGTTTCCACCCACAACACCATACACACAAACACAAAAATTAATACAAAGTCTGAAAATTATTTTTAATGTCCCATGTTTAGGTACTGTCCTAAAACCAAAGCACACATTTACATGCTTTTAAGAAAATCTAATTAGTATGCCTCAGTCACCTTGTCCACCTGAATGTGCTATTAGGCCTGAACAGCAACACCTCGTTTTGATAGTCCACTGTAACCTTGAATCATCCCTGATTAAATCCATGATCTGTCCTAGGAAGCACTTCATAATAACTCTCTAAAAGATGCATTGTCTATACCTGCTAGGCATAGTACAGATGGTACAAAAAGAATGCAAAATAATGAAGCCACATGGGGGAAGACACTACAAAGAGTCACAGCAATTTTAGACCACAGGTTTATGGGGAAAAAAAACCCATAAAACCAGTCCAAATCCTCAGCTGATTTATCAGTGTGAAATGCAGTATCTGTTCACTCCTTGGTCCAAGAAGGGCATAAGAGCCCGACCACTATATGTCGCCTGAGCTCTATATGTCACCGACCAGCCTGCCTTTCATTCTAACTGCCTTAGAATCTAAGATGAGCCTTGAATGCAGGGGATTCTGGATCAGGAGCAGACTATTTTCACAGCTACTCAGCTTAGGGATGATGCTAACTCCTCAGGCTGGAACTCTTAAAAGAGAATTCTTGCAGCCCACTCCCCCCCCAAAATTTCAACTTTCTGGAGTATCAAAACGTATTAAGGATCTATTAAAAAATACCCCATCTTTTCCTGCACTGAACTATGTCCACAGAGAATGTTAGGGAGGTATTATTTTCCCATGCAGGAGCGTAAGTGATTCATTACATTCTAACTGTGTGTGAACTCTACTGTGAGGTTCTCTAGCTGTCTACCAAGAGTGGGCAGCTCGTATTGCTTCCACAGATCTTTGGATTTCCTCTTCTTCTCTGTATGTATGCACAGACACACTCAGTCAGCCAGATCACTGGTAGAAACTTTCAGAAAGAGGTGATTTTAAGGGAGCTTATACTGTTAAAAAGAGCAAGGTGGTTTTCTACGTACTGAAGGGAAAGAGAAAGAAATCTGTAAGATAAATATCCAGTACAATGCCCTTGCCACAGAACAAATGGACTGCTACTGTGATGGATAGAAGCCAGTTTGACCTCTAGCACATTTGGAGTGTGACATCTAATCAGAAGTCCAAGCTCGATGCACACTGTAGAAATGAATCAAGGATGCTATTTTCTCACAAGTGGCATTTGAACTTGCATGGTAGAGTCTATATCAAAGGAAGAGTTTTAAGATGTCTGCTTGCTTATTTGCCGGGAATACTTGAGTGGTGTCCTTCCTAGAGGCTAAATTCAAGAGGCCCTGGTCACTTATGGAGTGCATTCTTAGGTTACATAAACAGTCTGTGGTGCATTTGGTATTGAGTGAACTAAGATATGAGCATACTGGCAACATATCGCATAAACAATACATGTCAGGCAAAGATTCAGCGAGCTGTGCTATTAATCTCCTGCCCAGAATCCTGAAACTGAGGATTTTCTTCAAATTATTTTTTTGTGTGTTTGTTGAATGTTTTGTTAACATGGAAATATCTCAGCTTTAGTTTCTACAGAAACTCCGTATTTTTCGACTATGCTTCACTTGGTCTCCTGAAGGAATGACATTGTACTTGTTACAGCTTGAAGTAGTCTGCATAATGATTTTTTAGAGAATACGTTAACATGAATTCATGATATCTTATGATATTTGGTTTTATAATCTGATGGATAAATCGTAAGAGCAGGCTAGTTCATGATTTGGAAGATGGTCAGCTATTGGAAACCATGGACCTGCTTTTCATTTGAAGCTCAGTGTGAAGTAGTTGATTGGATTTCACATGAAAGACAAAGGAATTTGCTTCCTACATTTATTCATTCATAATTCTATAAAATATAAGGATCAAGCACTCTTCTCATCCTCCAGTTCTCGGTGGGAGTCAAAGATAAGTTCCTCACAGAAAGGTTAGATAAAACTATTTTCAAAATAGTGCTATGGTTGTATGTTTTTTCCTTCTATTAAATTTTATTTTATTTTATATCAACACAGGGTTTCTCTGTGTAGCTATGGTTGCTCTGGAACTCACTATGTAGACCAGGCTGGCCATGAACACAGAAATCTGTCTGTCTGCCTTCTGAGTGCTGACATTAAAGGCTTGCGCCACCACCACCTGGTCGAATATGTTTTCTTAATGTTAAGGTTTATTTTATTCTCTCTCTCTCTCTCTCTCTCTCTCTCTCTCTCTCTCTCTGTGTGTGTGTGTGTGTGTGTGTGTGTGTGTGTGTGTGTGTGTGTGTGTGCGTGTGTGTGTGTGTGTGTGTGTATTGGGGATTGCCACCAAAGGCCAGAACTTCCTATTCTCTGGAGCCAGAGTTATAGAGGATTGTGAGTTGCCTGGTATGGACATTAGGAACCAAATTCCAGTCCTCTCTAAGAGCAACAAGCGTGCTTAAATGTTGAGCATCTTCCACATCCCACACTTTATAACTAAAGGACAGAAGATTTTAGGCTATTTTTTAAAAGCACTGCCATGAGAAAAATTAAGTGTTAAAATACCATTATACTAAGAAGTAATTTTAAACATTTAAAAATATACACAGGAAATGAGAGAAGAAAGTCACAGCTTAAATGGCGCTTGCTGACACACAGAGGAGACAACAGGTTGAACTAAGTACCAAATCAAATTGGCAGTTTGGCTTCTTGGTAACAGCAGGGTTCTAGACACAAGCACTCCCAGAACTATAGATGATGCTGAAATCCTTGCTAAATGGACCCTTTACTGGAAACAGCAGCCTCCTCAGTCCTCCCTGAATGGTTGACCTGGTCTCCACGCCTCAGAAAGTGTCACGAGCAATTCTCTGAGTCAGACGGCTCATTCATACGGACCTCCAACCAAAGACTCCCCAACACTGAGCGCATTGGCTCTTCGCTGTTCACCCCGTTCCTGCCAAAGCCACACAAGGTAAGAGAGCCAAGGATGACCTGAGCAATCACCACCAGGCACTCTCTTCAGTTCCTCATAGATCACTTTATCCTCATCATAACTGGAGGAGACAAAGCCGATTTCTGCCTTCAGTTCACATTCAAGGATAATAAAAATTAGGGCTGCAATAACTCGCCTGGAACCACACTATGGGGCATGATTTTTTTTTTTAATCTCACTCATACCACTGTAATTCAGTTTGATGAAAAAGCCAGGAATCTGGGCCTGTCCTCCTCCACCTCCTTGACAGAATCAGTATGAGGCCTTGTTGATCTCTCAGGTGCTTCTGGAATTCATTGTTTTCTTTTTATTTATTGTCATTGCCCACTCAAATTTCACCCCCTCTTGTCCTTAGGATAATCTCTTAATTGTTTCATTTTTTTTTAATCTTTTCCTCTCTAGTTTCTGTACCATCCTGACAACTCCTTTCCTGTTGTTTTTTTTCCTTCATTTCTTCCTTCTAAGAAATTTTTATGAATATTCTGTCCGATAATTCAAACCCTAGATTATTAGTTAATTTTTCTTCACTCTAATCTGTATATTCCATTAACATAAACTCCTTGCCATCTAAAGCAGATAACTAGGTGTTTCTTCCATCAGACTGGTGCCCATGAGACCAGACTGCTAACTTCTTAAAAGACTTTGTCTCAATCACTTATTCATTCAATCATTCAACGTTACTTAATCACCCACTCTGTGCCTTGAGCTTATTTACTTATGGCAATGATGACAATGATAGCCGTATCTCTCTTTTAATAACCATAACATGTTTGATGATTATATTATGTAGATACTGTCATCTCAACACATTTTTGAGATAATGTTCATGGAGCTCAAGGTAGCTATGAACTAGAGATCTTCCTGCCTCAAGCTCTGAAGTGGTAGGATTCAGGGCAAGAATATCATTTGCCCTGTAGATATTATTACCATATGCACACACACACACAAAAAATAACTAAAGAGCGGAAAACAAAGATGCCACCAAGGAGACAACTGTCTTGATTAGATGCCTGGAATGATAAAAGGGACTCAGTATATTTTAGTTGAATTTAAACACATATATCAAATAAACCCTTAAGGGATATTGTCTTGAAAACAAACAAAACACATACACGCAGAGAGAGAGAGAGAGAGAGAGAGAGAGAGAGAGAGAGAGAGAGAGAGACAGGCAGGCAGGCAGGCAGGCAGAGAATAGCACAGAAGCAGCAAAACAGTGACGTAAGGATCTTGAACAGTGTTTCTCAACCTATGGGTTGCAATCCCTTTCAGTGTCAAAGAACTCTTTCACAGAGGTTGCCAAAGACCATCAGGAAACACAAATATTTACTTTATGATTCACAACAGTAGCAAAGTTACATTTACAGAGTATCAATGAACATAACTTTATGGCTGGGGGTCACCATAACATGAGGAACTGTAGTAAAGGGTTGACTAGGTGGTGGTGGCACATGCCTTTAATCCCAGAAATCGAGAAGAGGCAGAGGCAGGAAGATCTCTGTGAGTTCAAGGTCAGCCTGGTCTAGTAGAGCTAGTTCCAGGATAGGCATCAAAGCTACACAAGAAACCCTGTCTCAAAAAAAAAAAATAAAAAAAAAAAGATAAAGGTGTCACAGAATTAGGAAGGTTGAGAACCACTAACCTAGAAGATCTTGGCTTTAAAGTAAGATAATTGTAATCCCTCACTTTTCATCAGCACTAGGTTATGTGATCTCAATTAAATACATTTATTTCTGTAGACTTCTATTTGAAATAAATTCATTAGATTGGCATTTGTATTAATTCAGATGGCTGCTATATGAATAAAATCACAACATACATGTAAAATGTTGGGTGACCCAGCTAGAATTAAGGCCACAAAGTAATGATTAACCATTATCACAATGGTTGCACAATCGTATAATATGGTTCAATAATAAATTGATAAAAAATTACAAATTTTCTATCGAAATTTTCCAATGTTATTCCCTTCATCTGCAAGGTTTGTTTCTTGTTATTCTCTTTACGACTGCGACTTTGATGAGGAGCCCGAAAGTGACTGCTGTATGTCATGAGAGTATCAGTGTGTCCTCCAGGTTCCAATATCATATTTGTCAAAGCAATACGATGTGGATCAGAAGAAGAAATACTACTAATTCTTTCTGCTATAGAGCATTATTGTTTACATGAAAAAGTCCTATTTATTTCATCCTGCCGTCAGAGGATTGCTGTACCAGAAAGCCTCTAAGAACTTAATTACTAAGTTAAAGAGTAGGCTAAGTGTCGTAGAAGACATTATTTATATCTTAGCTTAACCATCTCAATTGTGGTTGAAATAAAGAACAGGAGTGTTTTGAAAACATTCTTAGAGACCATTCCCTCCAGGGAAAGATAAGAATTTTATACATCTCTCACTATGAGGAAGGAATCTGTGGAATTCACAGAAGATTTTGACTGAAGAATAAATTAAACAACACACACAAGTTAGGCTGAGATGCCAATCTACCTGCCTTGGGCTCTGCACTGTGATATTAGGAGCAAAACGGCTCATTGCCCAGAGTTGTCGTCCTATGCGGTGGGTGGCTGAGCACCTGGCCCTTCTATCTTTCGTCCCTGGGGTATGCTCAACGCCTCCCTAGCGGTCAGTTTCTCAATGAGTCAATATGTCCTGCTTCTTGACACACATTCCACAGGCAAGCCAGATTTGAGAAAACAAAAGCCAAAGATGCCAAGAAGAAATAATAGAAGGCTAACAAACCACAAAGAGTTGGAGTGGTGGGGCTAATAGGGGGACTTCACTGAATATCCATGGCAAGCATTACTCAATGTTCTCCTTCAGTAAACATCCTTAGGATGTAAGCAGTAGATAGTGGACCTCGCCAGAGATTCTCAAGAAAATACATTGGGCTACTTGTGGTTTATAGTCCAGGCTTTTATTTTGCTGTTTCATCTGTGTACTTTGTACTGTTGTATTTCTTTTGGTTAATCTTCCTTCCTCCTGGGAAACAAAACTCTCTGCAATAACAAACATTGTCTGTGGTAAGTCCCGAAAATTCCAGTGCAACAGATTGTAAAGCCTGCTGGCCATTCCGAATACGCACGCACAATTTCTCACTCCGGTTGCTCCTTGCCAACTCCGTCTTGCATATGTCATTTTCTCTGGGTGCTGATCACCAACTGCTCCATGAAAAAGACGTTTTGCCATGCACAGCAAATATGTTCTTCAATAAAATAAAATCCAAAAGCCTACTTGACTAGAAGAAGCTATTGACACCCCAATAACAGGAAGATGGTATCATTTCTTCCTCACTGCTTTTCCTATGTCCAAGTCTGCAAAACATAAAAAGATATATTTTTTAATTATGATATATCTTGACCTCAAAGAAAGCTGTAGAGAAAAAAATATAACTGCTTGAACACAGTATATCATCTTGGGATACATTAGTCAGACTTTATTAGAAGTATCTTTTACTTAATAGGAATTCACTTATAAGAATCCTGAACCCAAAAAAATTAATTAACAGAGTCTCAGAATCACTCAAAGAGCCAGGTGTCTTGAAGAGAATCCCATGGTACCAACAGGTGGAAGGTTCTCTCTGACTGGAGAGTTCCAGGGACTCTGGCTCCTATAGCATTTTTCTTCAGTTGCTAGAGGACAGGGCCTGACTTCTGCTTGTTCTGACATGGCTACTGGCATCATCCTAGCTTCTCAATGACCTTTAATTTTGAATGGGAATCATGTGGTTATTCCAACTGCACAACAGGAAGGAAGCTATTCTTCCTAAAAAAGGCAAAGTCTACTAATTGTCTCCATAGCATTGATTTCCTGTCCCCTTCCAAAGGAAGTTAGATCTAGATTTTAGGTACAATTCTCTAATATTTAGGGCTAGATCAAGTGTATGAGTTTTCTTCATTTCATTTTGTAGAACCCAACTCTTCTCAGTGACAGAACCCCCTTTGTGTTGCCAATGTACAAATGCTTTGAATCTACAGCTTCTCCAGTCTGGGGGACCCCTACACTGCTGCTTGAATCTTCCGTTACAATGAACAGACCCATATTTACTCTACAGGCCTCCTAAAGGTTAAATGGGTCTTATTTGAGTGCTTTAAAGGGAGTATCCATAATTCATTAAAAACTAGGCAAGAGATGGAAATAGAATGACAAACTCAGCCTTCATTAACTGATCTTTTGACATTTGCATTTAAATGGTGGTGCACATCTTTAATCCCAGCACTCGGGAGGCAGAGGCGGGCCTGTGAGTTTGAGACCAGCCTGGCCTACAAGAGCTAGGCTCCAAAGCTACAGAGAAACCCTGCCTTGAAAAAACAAAACAAAAAAAAATTCAAAAAAAAACTTTCTATTGCTGAAAATACCGTTCATGGAGCCGCTGCTCTATGCCAAGCACCCATTCAAGTTTTAATCAGAACAGTCATGGTGGTATTACTCCATTAGAAGAAGCATTGTTGTTGTTATTCAAGTCTTACATAAAATGGATATAGGTTTGGAAAAATATATGATCTGAGCAGGATTTAATCAATAGCCAAGTCAGGATTAGCGGGTAAGTTTCTTATCATAAATCCTGTGTTTGATATGCTGGCCTTAAAAACCTTTTTGCTCAGTAAAAAAAATGAACAGCTTCAGATTTTTCTTGTATAAGTATGTTGTGACAAAATACACATTAGCTGTCTACAACTAATAAATTCAAAAGGAAAAGTAGTGAGTGGCAGCTAATAGCTACGGGTGACTATAACAATGGCAAGGTACATCAAGAGTGTCCAAAAACAAAATTATGACTGAAAAATTTGAACTGGCATGTATAGCGAAGGAAAACTATTTGACCTTGGCAGTTGCCATGGGGCTGCCACCCCACCATGTGTGGTGTACACGCATGTGGGCACATGAGGGTATGGGTGCACTAACCTCTGCAGGTGACAGGAGGCAAGAACTTGAGCTTCAAGCTCCTCCTCTGTCACTCTACACTGTACTTTTCGGAGACAGAGTTCCTCACTGAACTGGGCCGTTCCAGCTAGATTGCTAGTCAGTGAGCCACAGAGATGCTACTGTCTCAGTGCCCAGCACTGGGGTTCCAGATGCTCGCTGCCACGCATGGCTTTTACATAGGTAATAAGTATCTGAACTCACAACCTTATGGCTGCAGAGCAAGCCCTTAACTCACTGAGTGATCTGCCCACCCTTACAACAATTTCTGTGGTGGTTGAGTTTAAGACATTCATCTTTATAGGTCTTCAGTGGAAGAATTATTTTCATGAAATCCCTACAAGGGTGAAGTCAACTTAGCGGGGTGGGAATATGCTGAGGCACAAAAACAAGCCTTGAGGATAGTCTCACCTGCTGATCTTATAAGGGACTCTAGAGCTTGGATTTTATCTTATAACTGCCCAGGCATAAGAAGGCTTAACAATCTTACCTTTGCAACCTCGGCTCCCTGAGAATTTCCTGAGACCATGACTCCCATTGACTGGCGAGGGCAAGTCTATAGAGAATGACAGGCATATTAACATTTGGCAACTAATAACCTGGAAAACCCTGCAAGCAGGACTTTCAGCAGTCCAAAAGAAGAGATGAGGTTTATCTCTGACAGCATCTGCTAATCTATCATGTAATAGGGATTCAGCTAAATAATTCTCTCTTCACTTATAATATTTTTATTTAAAGATATCTAAAATCAGGTGGACATTGTTTGCTGGGCAGGAGAGTATTTTCTTCTTCAAAGATGCTCGAATTGCTATTATCATTTGTTGTCTCCAGTGGCCCACCTCCCATTCTCCATTTATTTTCACTTCAGGGATATATTTCTAAGTTAATTCATATATACAGTGTCATCACACACTCTAAAACTCTGTGTTTAAAACCATATTAACTGTAAAGAGTCACAGTGTGGCCAAACAATTCAGCCAGTCATTGAAGAGACTGTTACCTTTGACTGTGCCATGTTACATAACCGAAAAATTACCGACAAGGATAAAGAAAACCGCCCTCATTTCTCTTAATAAAAAAGTATCTCCTAATAAAAGCTTTCTAAAAATAATACTACTAGAATGTTCATGTGCATATTGCATTACTGCTAAAAATTATATTAACAATAAGAATTACAATGTCTTTAATGACTAGCTTATTGGGAGATTGAGGTCAGGGATTATAAATTCAAGGATTGTCTGGGCTGTGGAGTGGGTTTAAGTGCAAGCTAAGTAACTTATTATTTTAATTACATTTTTGCTTATTTGTTTAGGTGCATATGTGTGTGTGTGTGTAAACAGATGTGCGTGTGCCGTGGTTTGCTAGGGAGGTCGAAGGACAGCTTGTAGGAGTGAATTCTCTCCTTCCACCGGGTGTATCTTTGGGTCCAACCTCTGTTTCTAGGCTTCTCAATAAGCCCCTTTGCTTACTGAGCCTTCTTGCCAACCCCCAACGGTAACTCACTGAAACTCTATCTGAAATATAAAACGTTTAAAAGCAATGATCATATAGCTACACTACTTACTGACATGAATGAGGCCCTAGGTTTAGTTTCCAGTTCTAAGGGGGAAACTTCATTTGTCATGTTTATTATGTTATCTTAAGCACCTATTATATTGATTACAGCCTTTAAAATCCGAAGTCGTATCTACTGCATAATTCGTCAATAAAAAATATGAAGTGAATAGATAGTCAATAAATGCCTTTTGCTGTGCTTTTAAAAGACAACAACAAAAAAATGAGCCAACCAGGTTTACATCACAATATTTGACACTTGCAGGTTGTCACCACCCTCCTTGCCTATGGTAGACCTTGTGCACTGGGGAAGCTTTCGTGGCGATCCGCCGCTCTATATCTGGGGGCGCGGATGACCTGGCATTTCTCACAGGCGCAGAAGAGAGAATCCCTCAGCAGGAGAGCTGTCTGTCCCTCTGTCCT
The DNA here is from genome assembly GCA_004026605.1 of Ondatra zibethicus. Taxonomy (NCBI): domain Eukaryota; kingdom Metazoa; phylum Chordata; class Mammalia; order Rodentia; family Cricetidae; genus Ondatra; species Ondatra zibethicus. Next base: position 52,619 of record PVIU01011512.1, read on the forward strand.
CCAAGGGTCAGGAGAATGACCTACATGACCGTTTGCAAGATTTAGAACTTCAGCTCGGGCCCGTTCCTTGGTGGGGAGAACTAGATGGTTCCTATCAGATATACTCAGATCCTTACAAATGAGAACTGAATTTTCAAATAATACATCTACTCTATAAAAGGGCAAGCACATAAAAAGTGCCATAATTAAATTTTATTTTAAGGTTTTCTTGTTCACTAAATAGGCCACAGTAAGTCAAAAGTGGCTTTAAATATCCTCAGTGCTCTTTTGATAGAGCCCCTGCAGGGCTTAGAAATGAAAGTAACATGTGGCTCAAATGCAACTAAACCGTCCTCCCCCTGTTTCCCATCTCTACTCTAAAACAATTATCAATCTGAGCACACTCCCAAAGCCGCTATGTCTATTGTTTCTTGGAAGAAAATTGCATAGTGCATAAGGTTCCTTCTTCATGTGCTGTGGGGGATCCGAGTTGACTCCACCTGCAGTCTCTTTGGTAGACATGGGGTGGATGATGAGACTCAGGAATGGGGACTAATGACCTTCCAGCGTCCCATCCCAGAATAAAATCTCTCAAAGTTTAGTTTTTGAAAATTAAGTTCAAGACTGTCTGTCTAAAAACAACAGCATAAAAATATCTTTGTTATCAAAGTTAGCTTTGCCAAAACGGCCACAATAAAACATCAAAAGTGGACATCCCCTACTTAAAGAGACGTGTTGGGGAGAAAACCCAATCTGTTGTAAACCTAATCCCCCCCCACCCATGTGTGTGTGTGGTCTACAATGGGCTCCAAAATCTATATTTGGCTTTTTGAAGATGAATGATATAAAACAGCCTATGACAATGTGTGGATAAAGCAGGACTTCAATAGCCATGCGTATTTGTAGACCTCTGAACCTGACTTTTGCTTTCAGTCACTGTCTTCCTAGACAGCTTCGTGTACAGAACTGTAAATCAAAGCTAATACTTACTCATGATAGCGCTAGAAAATAGACTGCAGACCCCTGGACTTCTACTCTGTTTGATCTTACACTATGCTGAGTGTGCTCTCCTCTGGTCACTATTGTGTACACCTATACCTTATTCTGCCTTCAACTGATGAACCTCATTGTGGTTGTTAAACCTGAGTTTGGAATGTTTGGTGTTCTTGACATGCCTTATCCCAAAGTTTCAACTCTGTTTCCTTTTAACCCACGTCCTTCTCAGATATGTGTACCTTGATATTCTCTCTCTCTCTCTCTCTCTTTCTCTCTCTCTCTCTCTCTCTCTCCTTAGCTTCTTCCTGTACTCTTTATAAATGTCACAGAAATCTAGCATGTTCTTTCTTCATTGATTTGCCATTCTTTTTCTTTTTTTTTTTAATGCGCACTAGAGTTTTGTCCATATGAATGTCTGTGTGAAGGTGTCGGATCCCTTGGAACTGAGTTAACAGGGCATTGTGAACTGCCGTGTGGGTGCCAGGAATTGAACTGGGGTCCTTTGGAAGAGTAACTGGTGCTCTGACCTGCTGAGCCATCTCTCCTGGCCCAAGTCACCATTCTTAATAAATGTCCTGTACTGAAAATGTGGCTTTTTCTTTAAAATTTGTGCCTTCCTCAAGGTTATGTCTACTAAATCAAACAACAAACTAGTGGTGTGAAGAACTGCAGAAGAATATGGTCCCCTTCCTTTTTTCCAATCTGGTGTCTAGCTATTTCCTTCAGATTGAAACATTCTATCTTGAACAGAAAAGGGAGACTCTTGAGATTCAGGAAGGCCACAAACCTTTTTCAGAAGGCACAGGGACATCAGAGAGTTTTGAGACTCATAATCCATCATTAAAGTCATATAAATGATTGCTAAACGAGTAGAGACCTTCCAGTGGAGCTTGCGGAGCGCTGAACAGGTTTGTGGCCTTTGTGAGTTGTCACAACTCTTTCTTGGAAGGGCTTTTTGCAGATACAGCTACCCTTCAGCCACTCACGATCTGGTAAGAAACACTTCATCCTGTAAGTTGGTCTCAATCAGCTCATCGCTGCATTAAGCTAAACAAGAAGGGAATCGGTTCTCTCACTTCCTTATTGAAAATAATTATTTTTTCATACACCAATGCCCAACCTTGGGTGAACAATTATTTGTTCACATCTACCATTGTGTGGGCATGCTCCCTGGTAATGCACTGACATTTTCCTATAGATAAGTAGAGTCCATTTTCCTGCTCTTTAAACATCATCTGCCCTACTAACTTGATTTTATTGATAGAACATGGTAACCATAATGAAAGAAGATGTCTGAGCATTGCTCCAAGAGAACATATGGCTTCTGAGATCTTGGAATACTATTCTGAAGTCATTTGAAGAAGCCAGATAGAGTCACTAGAAAAGGAAAAGCAAAAAGAATTTTACTGATATCTCTTAGATCACCTACCCAACAGCAATGCTGGGAGTCAGGCAGATCTGTAGCTTTTGCAGAGTGGCAGGTGACTAAAGTTTCATGAAGACCTGCCAAACTAAATCAGCCCAAATCACTAACCAACAAAGTAATAATAAAACAGATAAAGCTAGTATATTTTAAAATCATTTTGTATGCTAATAGATCATGGATTAAACTAAAGATAATAGATAAAACACATGGTTTCCAAGGACACACAGCTAGTAATTTTTGTTTCACCCAAACTCAGTTGTTTTCCTTTTGAGTCTATGCTGTTCCTTCACTATTGTGATCTAATCACACCTAGCATTGATATACTGTTTTATTAAAGCTCATTCCTTTAACATTGACTTTCACTATGTTATACTGAGGCAGAGCAGGAACTAGTGCCATTCTCATCCTCTGAATGAGGATGCTGAACCCAGGAAAGCACCAATACGCAGACACAGGATAGCAGAGGACACAGGCAAGATCACGATCCACTGCTCTTTGGTATAGGTTCTGCTGCCCTGTAGTCCCTCTTCCTGGCTACAACAATATCATTTAATATTGGCAAGAATAGGTTAAATTAGATTTTACATTATTAAAATCTTTGACTTGAGTTTTGTTTTTTTAAACAGTCCCAATCATCACTAATGTTCATTCTTCAAGATAGATAGATAGATGATACATACATACATACATACATACATACATATGCATGTATGGATAAATACTTGTGTTCATTTTAAGTAGAGTTTTGTTCTAAAATTTCTGATTCACAATTCAGCCATTTTTTTATTAGCAATAATTCTTAGATGTTTAACAATTCTTTGAATCATTTTATAAGCAATGTGCACCTTTTATCTCTGAATCATCTAGGGCCATCTTGCCAATAAAACTCAAAGTTATATTTCACACTTTTTCCTTATTAAATTGAAAATGTTGCATGTTGTTCAGGGTACATCACTCTTCCTTTCTCTGAAGAGGCTACTTGCTGTGTCCTTTTCAAACTCTTCCTCTCCTCCAAAGGAGGAGACTTACCTTATATAAAGTTTATTACCATCTCAGTTTATTATAGTTCAAAATAGGATTTGTAGTCTCATTTATGATTCTAATAAAATGATAATTTACATACCAGGAAAACAGATTTTTTGAAATGGCATGTTAAAAGCAAATCTTAAGTAAAGCTCATTGAACTCATAGGCATATGTTTTTTAAGTATTACCCTTTTAAAAACATTACTGTAATAATTGATAAGTGATGCATATGTAGAGTGTCATCGGAAGGGGAGGAGTTGCATCATTCATCTGGACCACGTGGATGCTGTACCTAAGGAATTTTGTAAATATCAGTATATACTACCAATGAAAGTCATTGTTTTGAATACATTAAATGGTATAGCGTTTATTTAACACCACTGTGTGCTTGGAATGTTTTTCATTATATGACTTCTGCTTAATTTTTCACAACTGAAACATGTGTCTCTTTTCTCTTGTACTCTATCAGGCGTCCTATGCTGCCTACTCTATGGCTTAATGAACTCATGAATAGAACTGCACCTCTGGGTCCTACTTACTTCCTTTGTTAAAGAAGGGATCCAAGGGAGGAAAGGCAAAAGGGGTTCCAAGGGAGGAAAGAGAAGGGGGATGATGGAATCACATTATTTTCTCAAAAATAATTAAGAAAATAAGAAATGAAAAGGAAGTTATCAAAGTATGCACAGTGCTCTAAATAAGAACACATTACTTGCACTGTTGTCATCACTAGATTTATACAAAGAAATTGTAAGTCAGTACTCTTTTAATATGCTCTGGTATGAAAATCTGGTTTAGTAAGGTAAAAAAAAAAGTAATATAGGAGACACTGGGGGATGACAAAAATTAGTACGTATTAGTGAGACATGCAATAAAATCTCAGGTTGGGAAGGAACCAGGGGAAGCTGTGTAGATTCCCTCAGGCCAGCCTCTCCCTTTGGTCCCCACTCCATGCCAAATAAAAATGTCGTATCACACAGAGTGACTAATTCCAGTGCTACAGCGTCTTGCCCTAATTTCTATTATGAATTGACATGACAATTAACTTATATCTAATCAAAATGTACAACATGGGCGAAGTCATTATTTCCATGTACAATATCTAAGATGTTGATTAGAGTTGGTAGATAATTATTATTTTCACTTTTGAAAAACATAAAAATGGCTACAACATTTATATCAATATTTCTTCTTGTTTAAATTGAGGCAAAAATATATGACTTATGGTTACACAGAAAGTAATATAGTAAAAAATACATAGTGTAAATGCTAAAAGCAGTAGGAATCGTCTTTTCTTGAGATGAGCCCAACAACAAATGGTCAACCCTGAAATCATGTACACACAAGTAACACTAAACAGACTGAGAAAGTTGTACTAATCTCTCTCCCACTCTCTCTGTCTCTCTGTCTTCTCTGTCCGTCTGTCTCTCTCTCTCTTTGTGTGTGTGTGTGTGTGTGTGTGTGTGTGTGTGTGTGCATGTGTGCAAGCACAGCAATAGCAATTAAAGGGAAATAAAGCTATGGATTTGCGAAAGGGTGGGCAGGCAATAGAGCTAGCACAAGGAAGGACATGGGTGGAATAAAAAGGAATGGGGAAATGATATAGTTATATTTTAATTTAAGAAGATTAAAAACCACATATGGAAGGGGAGAGAGAGACTGTAAGAACCAGACAACTAGGGAATTCACCTTAAGATTTCGTCTTCTAGTAATGACAGAAGCTACACACATAAAATCTCATCAACATGACTGACTAAGCATGAGCTGAACATGGCCAACAATAACTGACATGTCAAGGTGGAAAGAGGGAAAATGACAAGCTCTCAACCCTACACAAAGGACTATGGGTAACTGAGGAAACAGGGGAAGAACAGGCCAGTTGGTTATCCTATACTAACAGGTTTTTATAACCACACGCAAACAAGTACACACATTCACACACAAATATACGAGGAGGCCATGAATTTGCAAAGGAACAAGGAAAGGTATGTGGAACAATTTGGAGAGAGGAAGCAGAAGGGAGAACTTAAGCAATTATAATCTCAAAAATAAAAAAATTAAATACATACCCTAGTATCAAAGATCATCCTTACCTTGTACTATTTCTAAACTCAAGAGTCCTTGGTGACAAATTTGCTGTTGTATATGCTGAATTTTGTAAGCAGAAACATGTAAAGCCAATGAACATGGTGATTGACGTGGGAAACGCAGCAATGTATACCAACGGCACCAACTAGTTGCTTTAGAATGTTCTCTCTAGTTTCTGAATGAGTATCTTTTTAAAAGTGAAAAATAAGAAAGTTATAGATTATAACAAAGGAACACCGACCCTTAAATTGTTCTAGGCACAGTTGCCTCTGTTTCCGTTCTTCTTTCTCTCAAGTATTTATTAGACACTTGCTAGAAACACATTTATGAAATTAATTGCAGGGCTAATTTAGATGGTGCTACTTTGAAGACCATACTTAAGCAGTACTTGAGAATAATTTTTCTTGCTCATCTTCGCTCACTGTAATAGCTTCTTTTTCTTCTCTATGAGTCTCGTTTTAATATGCTTTTTTCAGAGTATGAAAACACCATTTCATCCAGCAGCAGCCTTGGTGAGTCTAGATCAAATAGCAGTTATGCTTAATAAGTTCATAAATAAGACAGGAAGCAACTGCTAATGGAATCGCTCCTAAAACTTTACAGCACAATAAAATCATGCCATTCCAGAGGGATGACACATTCCAATATTCATCATAGTCCTAATAATATACATGGGAATCTAGTAAAAACAGTATTTGAAATGAACAGAATTGACTACTATGAACCACTACAATCATCTATTTGGTCTTACCCTAGACAAAGTGTTAGACAGCCAACTTCATATTCTTTATTAGAAAATGAAATTAACAAAAATGTCCCCTATGGATTTCTAGGAGAATTGAAAGAAGAATATGAAAGAAACCCAACAAGGTGGCCTTTCCCATTATAAGCATTCAATGATTTATAGGTTCCCTTCTCTTTCCTGATGGTCACTCTCCACCACCTGCTTCTTTTATCTCTGTATCAGCTGTCAGTCAGAATAAAACTCAGAATTTCATGCTTAGGATGATACATCATCACATAATATCTTTTATGTGATATGAAAGATTCTAATACCAGATTGCCCATGCATGCTAATATCAAATGATGCCTCAAAAGAGCCAAAGTTTTATATTTGTGTTCATTAAAAGAATTATGTTCGTATATAAGATGAAAAATGAACATTTGTCAGAAATTGAGAACTAGACAGGACATTCGAACAGAAAGTGGGTGAGCATCTGTTCAAACAATGGAGAGGTTGTGAGCGCTTGCTACATGCTGAGACAGCAGCTTGTCCTTGTAAAATTTTTATCCTCGTGGGGAGGACAAAAGAGTCAGCTTTACTGGACTTTTGCTTACAAGGGAAAGGTTGGTACAGACTGAGCAATGATGGAGAACTTCTTCAAGATTTCAATTAAACAGACACACAACCACAAGAAGGCATGAGCTGCATAGAGAAGGAGACAGCCAATCAGGCAGGACATAGCCACTTACGGATGTTATTGGGAGAAGCAGTCTTAACCTGTTGAAGGAAACACAAAGAAGACAGTGGTGACATGCGACGTCGTGAAGGTAAGTGGGGACAGTGTTTTGAAGAGCACACTATTGTGCATGTGATTAAAAAGCCTATGGAGGATTTTGAACATAAGAATGGCTGATTGTACCTGTCCATGTAAAAGATAGCCAGGAGACAGGAGATGGATGCAGGAGACTCCTTGAAGGCTTGTGGACCAGCTAGCCTGGCACACATAGCACTAAACAACAAAGAATGTTGTCTCGGAAAGGATGGAAGGGAGAATCAACAGGTGAAGGTGTTCTCTGACTCTACACAGATACAGTGGTGTATGGCTACCAATACACAGACATATAAACATGTACACCTACAGGTGGGGGAGATGGGAGATGAAGATGAAAAAAGAGGGAGAGAGGTGTTTTAAAAATAATATAAGAGATACCTGCTGATTATGTGCCTATGTGGTCAGTGGGTAAGGAGGCAAGGGGGCTAGTTGAAACCTGGTGCGGTCATCAAGAATAAGCAGGAATGAGATTTATATTGAGGTAGAGAAGAAAAGCAATCAGATTTAGGTTGAAGCAATGGAACTTGATTACAAATTAAAATAGAGAATGAGAACTCAAGAAACCCAACTATAAATCCTGAAGCGGTGCCTTAGTGTGATGGGAAAATACTGGAAGAAGACAGTTTGGGTCTCTCAAGAATTTTGTTCCAGACTTGCTAGAGAGGTACATAGCTAGTAGATGAGCAAGGAACAATGCTATGAAGTAGTTACATGGCTTAAGTTTGGGGAAACGGTCCAGGGTATAGACAGAGATAGGTTGGTTAGTGGCATAGAGGTAACTCTTAGTACCACAGATCTAATTTTCTCTCTGAAGCCAGATTATAGTCAGAAAGCATGAAGACCAAAGCATGGTTATCTATAATATTTGTCAATTACAAGAAAAGTTATCAACTACTGAGTTCAATGGGTAGCTACTGAACTATTGAGATAGAAGAAAAATCAAACAATCTAAAAGGCAGTTATAATTCAGAGTTAGATTAACTTATGAAAAATACTGAGTACCAGCCCGACAGAAAGGCAAGGCAACTCCCACTCATCTGTCTTGAACATCTGTCTTGTAACAGAGCCAATGTTGGATTTTTAATAATTTGGCCAAGTTGAGGCAAAACATCCCTGATGAGTAATTATTTTATTCTAGAAAACGATGTAGAAAGCCTGGAATTCTGGGTAGGGCTGGTAAAGGAAAAGATAAAAGAGTAAAGGAGGGAAAGGTCAGAGGGGAGTCTGTGAAGATAAGGTCAAATGTGACCCCCCCTCAGAGGTACCAGTATCCCAGAAGGAACTGAAGCAGGATAGCAGCTGATAGAACTGCCTTCTGTTCTGAGCTGCTTGTTTGGAAACCCCTGCTGTCATTACCAGTGACTTCCTCCCTATTCTATAACTCTCTCTCTCTTTCTCTCTCTCTGTGGTGTGTGTGTTTGTGTGTGTGTGTGTGTGTATGTATGTATGTATGTATGTGTTTCCCCAAGTTTAGGTTCCAGTCTACAGTGTGAGAGCAGAAGTTATAGACAGCAATATAGGTCATGATCACACCTCCTAAGCAAGTTGAAATTTGAAAATATATAATTACTCACCAAGGTTAAACTGACCCCATTACTCAAATGACTGAGCCCCTTTGAGGGATGATTATTGTGTAACCACTGCCCATGAAAGAAAAGAGACTGGTCTGAGCCTCGACATCAGGACATCAAAGTCCCAAGTGGATTCATTCCTCTGGAAAGCTGCTGATAAAATGCAATTCTGTAGCACTTAGCAATCTGCTTGAACGAGGAAGAGAATCACAGTATGATCTTTGATAAGTACAGTTTGAGGTTCTCTGGGTTGGTAGAAACAATAAAATAGAGAGTCTGAAGTCTGAAGTTGGCTAGATTTCAAGCTTCATCACTTTCTGTAGAGTTTGACCGTATGAAACTTAAATGACCTTTGTAAACCTCAGGTTCCTCTCCTGAAATGGCCATTATAGTAACACCTACCTAAAGGTTGCTGAATTAGACAAGGCATGGGTCATGGGTCATGGGTCATGGGTCATGGTCGTGTGTGTGTGTGTGTGTGTGTGTGTGAGAGAGAGAGAGAGAGAGAGAGAGAGAGAGAGAGAGAGAGAGAGAGAGAGCGCATGTGTTTGTGTGAGCATCTCTTTCAGGGGTCAGAGAGAGATACAGACACAGCACGAACTATACCTGTTACATAAAATGGATCATAATATATAAATAAATGGTGTTGTCATCCACAGGACTCCCTCCAGAAAGGACTACATGGCCCTTGCTAGGTACTCAGTCTTTTATAGGAAATCTTACATTTCAGGCTCCGATCTTAGTGAAAATGACCGGAAACCCATGTTCTTGCTCAGCTTCCTTAAATACCCTTGCTCCCTTCTCTGTCTTCCCATATCACTCATACAATGCAATTCTCCATGTGACTATAGCTTGCCTTGGCTAAAGTGTGTTCCTAGACCTCTCTGTTCTTACTGCCTGTCACATGACCTATTCTGGTCCAGTTATCCCACTCTTGTACCTATCCTCTCGTTCACAGCCATGCTCAGCGCCTCTATCTTGTAGCTGTCTCCCTACTAAGAGCTTCGCCCCTCTTTATACATCTGATTATTATCTATATTAAAAGTCTCTTTCATCACGAAGATTTGCAAAGAGTACAATGATTTTAAATAATTGTTTAAATAAATGTTTTCTATAATTATTTTTTTTAAATAGTCTCTTTCAGGCAAATGTGTTGTGAGGTTTAACACTGGAACCTGGAGCAGAAAAGGGACATTCATTTAAAAAAATGGAAAAAAATCTCCATAAAGTGATATACTAATGCTAGTTTCAATTTTGACATGTGCATTGTAATATAAAATGTTAGCATGAGCGGAAACTAGGTGAGGATTATCTTCATAGCTTTTCTGTAAAACTGAAATTACTCCAAAATGAAAAGTCCATTTAAAAAATTTACGCTCCCAGCTCTTCTGGAAGACTTCCTTCCCCACAACAAACAACCCCCTCTGCTTCCTTGTCTCTCCTCAGTTTCACAGAGTGACTGTACTGTGTAAGATTTTCTTCATCTGTCCAACGATGAGAGTGAACAAGCCATGATTAAGAGAAGGTCTAAACAAAGTTGTTACACTGTAAGTACATGTGTGCATGTGTGTGTGTACGCGCGTGTGTGCGTGCGTGTGTGTGTGTGTGTGTGTGCATGCGTGTGTGTGGATGCATGCATGTGTGTGTGTATGCATGCGTGCGTGTGTGCGTGTGTGTGTGCGTGTGTGTGTGCGTGTGTGTGTGTGTGTGTATGGAGAGGCTCAAATATTGAGTAACATGTCAGAGATTTGCACCGTGCTATCTAGTTCGCGTGTTCCTCGCCCTCCAGTATGGACGGTTGACCCTGATGCCTCAGTCACACTGAGTCACATGCCCAGTCCCTTTTTCGTGCATTACTGTGAGGAAGGGTCCCACTAAATTGCCTAAGCTCTTCTTGAAGTTGTTCAACTCTTGCCTCAGCCTCCTGAGCAGCTAGGTTAAAGACCTATGCCACAAGACCTGACACCAACAAGTATCAAACAGACTTTGTTACCTTCTCTCTAGCCTTACCCTGCTGTGCTCCTGAATTGCTGCTCTCAGTAAGAGCCATGCAGCAGCATCCATAAAGTTGATGGACTTGAAAAATTTCAACATTTCCTGCTTTCACAGAGTCAATGAGACTTACGTCATTTATCTGATAAGTAGTTCAACAATCCGTTAACTCACTATCTCACTTCTTTCAGCCTCCAAATTTATCTACTCAAAACAGCCCAAGCCTGATTATGCCTTTTCCTTGCTTAATATCCTTCCTCACTACTGAAGAGCTATGCCCCAAAGTGTCTTAATGCCTTTTAATTTTTAATATAATTTTTCAATAAATATTATTTGGTATAAAGCAATTTTTATAACATAACAGAACTACACTACAAGGGCAATACTTAAATGCTAAAATTCCAGGTAAATGCACCAGTTTACTTGACACAGGCCAAATTCGATGTGACTGTAATAATTAGATGTCTTTAACTGTGTTGTTTTGTTTATGTGTGTTGGATAAATGTGATGGGGGAGAAGTAGCTCCTTGTCATAAACATTATTATTAGACTTTAGTTTAAAGCTGTATGTGCATATGTGTATATACATGCATTGAATGTTTTTTAACACAGTTTAAGGACAAGATAATTGTGTGTCATTTCCTCCAAATATCTCATTTAAAATCTCCTCTGCCATCCAAAATTAATTCTTTCTTTAGTAGATCCAGTAAATCTTCTGGAGGTTATATATGCAAACTGTCCTGCCTTTTTAAACAACTTATTTCTTACTTGAAGAAATTAATTTCTGTTGAAAGGAGATAGATTTTCCTGTATGTGAAAGGTGCTTGCATGTCTTCTTTTGGATAGAAGGCAAATTACCATTTCTTATTAAAGATAATAGATTTTAAAGTTAGTATTACTTAGTGATTTTTGACATAGCAGCACAATTTTCAAGAACAAATGTAATTCAGTTAGTCTACTGTGTTCTCATTGCTTTTAAGAAAAACTCTAAAGGTCTGAATAGGGTTTGACAGGTACAGGATTTAACCCCCGGGTCACCGGATGATATCCCCTACTTTGTGTGTTAACCTTATGGTCACTTAGCTCACAAGCCCAGAGAAGCCGAATAACTAGGTGAACCCAAAGAAAGCATACACAGAACCTCCTGGAAGTTGGAAGCAAACAGGATCATCAAGCAAAAGTTGGAAGCCAGGGG